>JAGVVM010001485.1:0-22525 GCA_019149425.1 Psidium friedrichsthalianum | reverse complement strand
GGAGCTCTGGTTGTTCTAAGAGGACAGAGGCCCGGGAACCTATATCGACTTATAGGAACCACAGTGCAAGGTGGAGCATCTGTGTTTACGGATGCTAGCACAGAGACTAATAACACCTGTCTATGGCATATGCGTCTTGGGCATATGGGGGAAAGAGGATTGATGGAGCTTCACAAGAGGAGTGCACTCCAAGGTATGAAAACATGCAAATTAGATTTCTGCAAATTTTGTGTGCTCGGAAAACATTGCAGAGTACAGTTCAAGGTTGCAACTCATACAAGCAAGGGCGTGCTCGATTATGTACACATGGATGTATGGGGTCCTTCATCAGTAAAGTCAAAATGCGGGAAGGAATACTTCGTAACATTCATTGATGATTTCTCTTGAAAATTTTGGGTCTACCTCATGTGACATAAAAGTGAGGTCTTTGACAAGTTTAAAGAATGGAAAGACAAAGTTGAGACTTCAACAGGGAAGGAGCTTGAGTGCTTGAGATCAGACAATGGAGGTGAGTACAAATCGACACTGTTCATGGAGTTTTGCAAGAATGAAGGGATTAGACGTCATTTCATAGTTGTGGACATGCCCCAACGGAATGGCGTAGTGAAAAGGATGGACCGGACCTTATTAGAGAGCGCTTGGAGCATAAGGCTTCATGTGGAACTGAGCAAGAAATTTTGGGCAGAAGCCGTCTTTTTAGCATATTATCTTGTGAATTGGTCTCCATCATTTGCAATTGAATGCAAAATTCCCGAAGAGGTATGGACCGATGAAACTGTTATTCTAATTTAAGAATATTAGGTTGTCCTACTTTTGTACATGTGCAGAGTTCAAAGTGCTTAAAGTTGGATCCAAAGTCAAAGCTAGTGCATATTTCTCGGATACGAGGAAGGAGTGAAAGGCTACAGATTATGGGATCCAAGTGACAAGAAAGTTCTGACGAGCAGGAATGTGTTCAATGAATCTGCAATGTTGAAGTGAAGTTGCATGCCACATGCAGCTATTGAAGAGGAGAGTAATAAATCTATCGTTAATGTGGAGCTTGAAACCAGAGAATCTACATAGAACGGTGAGTCATCCGATGAAGCTCCAGAAGTTAAAAAAAACGGTAGAAGTTTCTTATACTATTGCGATAGGTTGAGGAAGGTGCACTCTCAAAGCACCGGAGAGATACGATTTTGAGGACATGGTTGCTTATGTTCTGTAGGCTCCGGTGATCCAAGCTCCTATCGTGAAGCTTTGAAAAGTGATCACAAAGAAAAGTGGATGACTGTTATAGAGGAGGAGATGGAGTCGTTATAAAAGAATGAGATGTGGGAACTTGTGAAGAAGCCAAACGATCGAAAAGTTATTGGCTGCAAAAGGGTTCTTCGAAGAAAGGAAGCAACAATGGATAAAAAGCAAGAGAGATAAAAGGCTCGACTTGTTGCTAAGAGCTATGCACAAAAGGAGGGGATCAATTATAATGAAATATTTTCCCCGATTGTGAAACACACGTCAATTCGTGTTTTACTAGGTATGGTGGCCATGTATGACTTGGAGCTTGAGTAGCTAGATGTGAAGACAACATCCCTTCATGGTGACTTGGAGGAGAAAATTTACATGGACCGATGCGAAGGCTTCAAGGTGGAATGGAAAGAGAATAACGTTTTGTTTGCTCAAGAGATCACTTTACAGTTTGAAGCAATTTCCAAGGCAATAGAGTAAAAAGTTTGATTCTTTTATACTTGATATTTGGCTACCTGAGGAGTGTGCATGATTCTTGTGTCTACTATAGAATTTTGGATTATAAGTTGCTTATTATGTTGATGCTCTATGTTGATGATATATTGATTGCTACAAAAAAAAATGAGAGATATCATTTCACTAAAGTCTTAATTAAGCAATGAGTTTAAAATGAAGGATCTTGATGCTGCAAAAAGGATCATTGGTGTGGAAATCTTTCGAGATAGACATGCAAGTAAGCTTTGGGTAAATCAGAAGAAATATCTTGAGAAGGTCTTGTCAAATAAATGTAGGGTAAAAAAAGGAGGGGGAGGGGGGAGGGGGCTTGAACTTAATAATTTATCATCAAACATCTACATATTTTCTTGGGGATAGAAGAATCAAAACCCATGTAGTTTTTTTACTTTTGATAACCCAATACTTACCTCATCTCAATCGTCGCTACCCATTCCTGTATCGGTGGTGGTGATGTCTCCATCATCAAACAATTCAGATTTATTATTGCGATCTATCTCATGTTATCTATATCGAGTCTTTGTCCAATCGTTAACACAAGTTTGGAACTCCACCGATTCGAGATTTAATTTTGAACGTCGTTCATATAAAATATAGCCTCCAGCGCTAAATGCTTGTTCTACTGCAACTATTGAACATGGAGTTACTAAAATTTATTTTGCAATGAGAGCAAGAATTGGGTATCGGGTAGAATGCTTCTTCCACCAATCCAATATACTGAAACTTCTGTTACCTTCAGATTCATCAAACTCAAAAGAAATGGTTAGATAATTTTCTATTTCAGAATTACTTCCTCTCACACCTTTTTTCCTTTTTTGTCTTTTAATTAAAAGTTGGTTCCATCTACTAATGTTATATGGGTCTTCACATTGTAACCTACTAGATTGAAATCCACTTTCACTATCACCTACAAGATTATATGTTCTACAAAATTCATTATATATATTCTAGTATTACATTTTTAACATTTATTTCAATAGTTTTAATATTTATCATATGAGTTAAATATAAATATTCATAATACGTATTCAAATAATCACATAAATCATCTAATTTACAACGTGGATAAAAAACAGAAACAACTAAATAAATAATAGGAATTTCTCCATAGTAATGTAGCCATTTTACTCGCATTATGTTAATAGTATCACCTAACTTATCATCATTTTCATTTTCTTCAAAAAATCTAACAATATTAATACATTCTATTAAAAATAAATGCGTATTTGGATAAACATCAGATAAAATATAAGTTGCGTCATTAAAAACTTTTAAAATTTTTAAATTTTTTTTGCAATTATCCCATTCTTAAGGGTATAAATTAATTTCAGGTATATTATCTAAAATAAATGCACATAATAAATTTTCATATGCAAAAGATTCATTAAGCAACTCGTAAGTAGAATTTCAATGATTTGGAACATCTTTTGAAAATTTGTTTGATTTTTTTCCATTTGCTTTACAAAATTTTTCCCATTCTTTCATTATTTAGGGATGTTTTCATAAATATTGAATTACTGTTTTTATCGGGTTGAGAGAAATTCGAAGAGTTTTTAAACCATTTTGTACACATAAATTTAAAACATGACAAGCACATCTAACGTGAAAAAATTATTCACCAAAAGCGGGTTTACAAATATTTTCAAGTTCAATAATTGAAGCAGTATTTGCAACGGCATTATCAAAATCAATTGAAAAAATTTTATGAAGTAAATAATATTCTTCTAAAATTTGTCTACTTAATCTATAAATATTATTTGCCGTATGCCTAGAATAAAAAATTCTAAATGCGAAAACTCTTTTTTGAATATTTCAATCGTCATCTATCCAATGATATGTTACACCCATATAAGAATTAATTTGCCAATGATCACTTCAAATATCGCTACCTATATGCACACGTCTATTAAAATTCATAAAAAAAGTTTCTAAATCTTTTTTTTTTTCCTTTTCTATAAATATTTTAATTTTCCATTTAAGTGAATTTCTAGGAACACGTTTTGCTTGTGGAGCACATGCATTTTGTATAAATTAATTAAAATCAAAATTTTCACCAAAACTAAATGATAAATATTCAACGGAAATAAATTTACCTAATTCTTTTCTATCAGTTTTTTCATTAAAACAAAATAAAGGAGAAGTGTTAGGATTGGCATACCCAGAAATTTGCTGTTGGCTGGTGTCAATTCCCAGTTCGGTTGGATATTTCGACCTAAGATGCCGAGTAAATGTGCCATATCCTTGTTCACCTACAAAGCTGTATGATTTAGTACAATGTTTACAAACTAAATTATACCTATTTAGACCCTTTTTCAAATCTTCTATTTTCGTGAAGTGCTTTCATATGATGGATGAGCCATCCCTTTCCTTTGTCGTTGATATTTCTTTGGCATCGGTGTCAGTCGAAGGATGAAGACTTTTTTGCGTAGGGATTTGCTCCATATTAGGGAAAATGTTGATTCATCATCTACATCAACTTCCCAATCTGCATAATAATGAGAATTATGATAATTGGATTCTCCCATTATGCTCTTACCTTTATCACTAGCTCTACTTCCACTTGCCATTTTTTTGGATATATAAAAAATATATATGGTATAATATAAAAAAATATAGGATATGAAAAAAGAATTTGCAATATGAAATTATTAAAGGAGATAATTAAAAAAAAAGAAATTAGACAATCAAGAATGTAATTAAGAGTTTGAGAGAATTGGGAGCTTGAGAGAATTTGAGAGAATTTGTGTGAAAAAATGAAAGATGAAGAGGGGGTATTTATAAATTTTGGATAATACATTTTTTTTTTAGGGTGGTGGCCGTTGGCTCCAACGGCTTTAACGGCGGTTTGAGGCGATTCCAAACCAACGGTTACGGGCTGGTTCCGATTCCGGTTCCACATTTTGTGGAATCGAAACCGAACCGTTATAGCCACGGGCCGGTTCCAGTTCCGAACCACCGAACGTTTTGCACCTAAACCGGCCCGTGGCCACCTCTAGTCTCAAGTACCATATGCTAGCACAATAAAGAGCCTCATGTATGCTTGGTTTATAACAAATCAGATTTGACTCATGCAGTGAGTCTCGTTAGCCGATACATGAGCAATCTAGGTAAACAGCATTAAGAAGCAATTAAGTGGATCTTTCGTTATTTGGTTGGAACTATCGAAATGGGTTTGGTGTTCAATTCAAATGGAGAATTGATTGATTTAACAGGTTATGTCGATTTAGACTTCGTTGGTAATTTGGACAAGCGAAGGTCCATCACATGATATGTTTTTACTCTTAGAGGTGGAGCTATTTCATGGAGGGCAATGCTGAGGGCTACTATAGCATTGTCTACAGCCGAAGCTAAGTATATGGCAGCAACTAAGGCTGCAAAGGAGGGAATATGGCTGACCGGCTTGGTCACAAAGTTGGGTTTAAAGCAAGAAAGTGCTCCACTATATCTCTTTATGCCAAAGGCGGATATTTGTTGATGTTGTCTTAAATTTCACCGAGTAAAGGAAGGCTTGGAGATATGTCAAGATATTTCTAAAGATTTTGGGGATAATCATTAGAGATTTATTAATTAGTTTCATAAACATCTTTAGGGATACCAATCTGAAAATCCTTTTATTCAGTATTGTATCTTATATCTCTTTATGCTCAAAAATAAGAAATTGTCTCTCTTCCCCGTGGACATAGGCAGATTTTCGCCAAACCACATAAATCTATGTTCTTGATTATTCTTGTTTTTCTTCCTTTTCATCTCATCTAGTTAGGGAGCTCTTCCACTCAACACATGTTTCCCTTGCACTCTCGATCTAATGATACATCGACCTTGATCTGTTTTCTAAGTTTCTGCTTCCTTCATCCGCAGTTTCCACATATAGATAAAAAAATCCATCTCATTGGCAACACTGACTATGTACAAGGCCGGTACTTCCCCGCTCATCCATAAGATCAAACCAAAGCAACAGAGGAATCATATGATTACTAAATGCTTACAAGCAAGCGATGTTGCCTTGGTAATGGCAGCAACAAGACCTCGGCCATTACAGTGCCCTTGGAGTTGCAGCACCACAAACTGCAAATCCCCAGGAAGGGTACTAGATACATAAGCCCCACTCCAAACCCCATGAGGAGAACTCAGTCATGAAAAAAGATGCAGGTAATAATCCAAGTCCTCACAAAACAAGCAACATCAAACACTGCATTTCTGCAGCCCATGGCTAGGGCTAACTGATTCACAGAAGCAATCCTAGACGTCTCCCCTGTACGAACCGTCAAGAGTCAATCAATACATGTTACATGTATTATGTCGTAGTCCAGTTTTCATTTGTTCATGTTATCATATGCTGCCTCACCTTCACCTCCTGTCTGGATGAAGCCAATTCAACTTCTCAGTACAATCCTAAACATTTGGAGGCCCAAAACTCAAGGTGCTTTCTTGCTACGTCTCGCCGAATGGCGACCGACTTGACCCCCTGTCTGAGGCAACGCTCTGACCAGTACATCAAAAAGGGTACATGCCAACAAACCAAACTGATGCAATCTCAGCTACGAGGCATTTGCTTGGCCTGCAGATTCCGATCACTCTCGTGTTCAAATTCAGTAGTGACTGTTAATTCATGTGTTGTTTTCTGGCCTCCCAAACATTATGTTGCCGAATATCCACACGAGTGGGATGATTTCAAGAGTTCCAATCCAAGAGTTCCAATCCATAAACACGGGCTTCTCATAATAAGAAAGCACATGAAAGCAAAGAGCCCCTTCACAAGATAGTAAAGTGAACAAGACTAGGTACAATTACTTTCGATCAGAACAGCACTTTTCATTCAGTCCATTAGAGAGAGGAACTCTAATGTGACCATTGTAATCCTCCTCACATCATGCAAGAGATATGAATATTTATGCTAAAGCGCTGCGACTAATCTTCTGATTCTGTCTTTTGCTTAATCCAAGTATTGGACATACTAGGTTCAGATGTCATTGAACATAGGCGACAGTACATAATGACAAAACTACGAATGCAGCTGCCTAGCGAATAGCCACATGAGAAAATTCAGAAACCGAAAAACATGTCCGCCTTAAAAGAGAAAAAGAAATTGGCGATGTCTCAAGCAATAATTTGGCTGTCCGCTAGAAGAAGAACGCAAGCAATTGAAAATCTAGCAACCTACAACGGCAACAGCATTACTCCACTTCTGGACATAACTTTCTAATTCCTTGTTCTAGTCAGACACTCATTCACACCACTTATTTGGCCCAGAAGCTTCTTCAAACATCGTCTGTCCTATCATGATTGACTAGGCGGATTCAAGTGGATTTCAGCATTAAAACTATTAATGCTGAAATCCACTTGAATCCGCCTAGTCAATCATGATAGGACAGACGATGTTTGAAGAAGCTTCTGGGCCAAATAAGTGGTGTGAATGAGTGTCTGACTAGAACAAGGAATTAGAAAGTTATGTCCAGAAGTGGAGTAATGCTGTTGCCGTTGTAGGTTGCTAGATTTTCAATTGCTTGCGTTCTTCTTCTAGCGGACAGCCAAATTATTGCTTGAGACATCACCAATTTCTTTTTCTCTTTTAAGGCGGACATGTTTTTCGGTTTCTGAATTTTCTCATGTGGCTATTCGCTAGGCAGCTGCATTCGTAGTTTTGTCATTATGTACTGTCGCCTATGTTCAATGACATCTGAACCTAGTATGTCCAATACTTGGATTAAGCAAAAGACAGAATCAGAAGATTAGTCGCAGCGCTTTAGCATAAATATTCATATCTCTTGCATGATGTGAGGAGGATTACAATGGTCACATTAGAGTTCCTCTCTCTAATGGACTGAATGAAAAGTGCTGTTCTGATCGAAAGTAATTGTACCTAGTCTTGTTCACTTTACTATCTTGTGAAGGGGCTCTTTGCTTTCATGTGCTTTCTTATTATGAGAAGCCCGTGTTTATGGATTGGAACTCTTGGATTGGAACTCTTGAAATCATCCCACTCGTGTGGATATTCGGCAACATAATGTTTGGGAGGCCAGAAAACAACACATGAATTAACAGTCACTACTGAATTTGAACACGAGAGTGATCGGAATCTGCAGGCCAAGCAAATGCCTCGTAGCTGAGATTGCATCAGTTTGGTTTGTTGGCATGTACCCTTTTTGATGTACTGGTCAGAGCGTTGCCTCAGACAGGGGGTCAAGTAGGTCGCCATTCGGCGAGACGTAGCAAGAAAGCACCTTGAGTTTTGGGCCTCCAAATGTTTAGGATTGTACTGAGAAGTTGAATTGGCTTCATCCAGACAGGAGGTGAAGGTGAGGCAGCATATGATAACATGAACAAATGAAAACTGGACTACGACATAATACATGTAACATGTATTGATTGACTCTTGACGGTTCGTACAGGGGAGACGTCTAGGATTGCTTCTGTGAATCAGTTAGCCCTAGCCATGGGCTGCAGAAATGCAGTGTTTGATGTTGCTTGTTTTGTGAGGACTTGGATTATTACCTGCATCTTTTTTCATGACTGAGTTCTCCTCATGGGGTTTGGAGTGGGGCTTATGTATCTAGTACCCTTCCTGGGGATTTGCAGTTTGTGGTGCTGCAACTCCAAGGGCACTGTAATGGCCGAGGTCTTGTTGCTGCCATTACCAAGGCAACATCGCTTGCTTGTAAGCATTTAGTAATCATATGATTCCTCTGTTGCTTTGGTTTGATCTTATGGATGAGCGGGGAAGTACCGGCCTTGTACATAGTCAGTGTTGCCAATGAGATGGATCTTTTTATCTATCTGTGGAAACTGCGGATGAAGGAAGCAGAAACTTAGAAAACAGATCAAGGTCGATGTATCATTAGATCGAGAGTGCAAGGGAAACATGTGTTGAGTGGAAGAGCTCCCTAACTAGATGAGATGAAAAGGAAGAAAAACAAGAATAATCAAGAACATAGATTTATGTGGTTTGGCGAAAATCTGCCTATGTCCACGGGGAAGAGAGACAATTTCTTATTTTTGAGCATAAAGAGATATAAGATACAATACTGAATAAAAGGATTTTCAGATTGGTATCCCTAAAGATGTTTATGAAACTAATTAATAAATCTCTAATGATTATCCCCAAAATCTTTAGAAATATCTTGACATATCTCCAAGCCTTCCTTTACTCGGTGAAATTTAAGACAACATCAACAAATATCCGCCTTTGGCATAAAGAGATATAGTGGAGCACTTTCTTGCTTTAAACCCAACTTTGTGACCAAGCCGGTCAGCCATATTCCCTCCTTTGCAGCCTTAGTTGCTGCCATATACTTAGCTTCGGCTGTAGACAATGCTATAGTAGCCCTCAGCATTGCCCTCCATGAAATAGCTCCACCTCTAAGAGTAAAAACATATCATGTGATGGACCTTCGCTTGTCCAAATTACCAACGAAGTCTAAATCGACATAACCTGTTAAATCAATCAATTCTCCATTTGAATTGAACACCAAACCCATTTCGATAGTTCCAACCAAATAACGAAAGATCCACTTAATTGCTTCTTAATGCTGTTTACCTAGATTGCTCATGTATCGGCTAACGAGACTCACTGCATGAGTCAAATCTGATTTGTTATAAACCAAGCATACATGAGGCTCTTTATTGTGCTAGCATATGGTACTTGAGACTAGAGGTGGCCACGGGCCGGTTTAGGTGCAAAACGTTCGGTGGTTCGGAACTGGAACCGGCCCGTGGCTATAACGGTTCGGTTTCGATTCCACAAAATGTGGAACCGGAATCGGAACCAGCCCGTAACCGTTGGTTTGGAATCGCCTCAAACCGCCGTTAAAGCCGTTGGAGCCAACGGCCACCACCCTAAAAAAAAAATGTATTATCCAAAATTTATAAATACCCCCTCTTCATCTTTCATTTTTTCACACAAATTCTCTCAAATTCTCTCAAGCTCCCAATTCTCTCAAACTCTTAATTACATTCTTGATTGTCTAATTTCTTTTTTTTTAATTATCTCCTTTAATAATTTCATATTGCAAATTCTTTTTTCATATCCTATATTTTTTTATATTATACCATATATATTTTTTATATATCCAAAAAAATGGCAAGTGGAAGTAGAGCTAGTGATAAAGGTAAGAGCATAATGGGAGAATCCAATTATCATAATTCTCATTATTATGCAGATTGGGAAGTTGATGTAGATGATGAATCAACATTTTCCCTAATATGGAGCAAATCCCTACGCAAAAAAGTCTTCATCCTTCGACTGACACCGATGCCAAAGAAATATCAACGACAAAGGAAAGGGATGGCTCATCCATCATATGAAAGCACTTCACGAAAATAGAAGATTTGAAAAAGGGTCTAAATAGGTATAATTTAGTTTGTAAACATTGTACTAAATCATACAGCTTTGTAGGTGAACAAGGATATGGCACATTTACTCGGCATCTTAGGTCGAAATATCCAACCGAACTGGGAATTGACACCAGCCAACAGCAAATTTCTGGGTATGCCAATCCTAACACTTCTCCTTTATTTTGTTTTAATGAAAAAACTGATAGAAAAGAATTAGGTAAATTTATTTCCGTTGAATATTTATCATTTAGTTTTGGTGAAAATTTTGATTTTAATTAATTTATACAAAATGCATGTGCTCCACAAGCAAAACGTGTTCCTAGAAATTCACTTAAATGGAAAATTAAAATATTTATAGAAAAGGAAAAAAAAAAGATTTAGAAACTTTTTTTATGAATTTTAATAGACGTGTGCATATAGGTAGCGATATTTGAAGTGATCATTGGCAAATTAATTCTTATATGGGTGTAACATATCATTGGATAGATGACGATTGAAATATTCAAAAAAGAGTTTTCGCATTTAGAATTTTTTATTCTAGGCATACGGCAAATAATATTTATAGATTAAGTAGACAAATTTTAGAAGAATATTATTTACTTCATAAAATTTTTTCAATTGATTTTGATAATGCCGTTGCAAATACTGCTTCAATTATTGAACTTGAAAATATTTGTAAACCCGCTTTTGGTGAATAATTTTTTCACGTTAGATGTGCTTGTCATGTTTTAAATTTATGTGTACAAAATGGTTTAAAAACTCTTCGAATTTCTCTCAACCCGATAAAAACAGTAATTCAATATTTATGAAAACATCCCTAAATAATGAAAGAATGGGAAAAATTTTGTAAAGCAAATGGAAAAAAATCAAACAAATTTTCAAAAGATGTTCCAAATCATTGAAATTCTACTTACGAGTTGCTTAATGAATCTTTTGCATATGAAAATTTATTATGTGCATTTATTTTAGATAATATACCTGAAATTAATTTATACCCTTAAGAATGGGATAATTGCAAAAAAAATTTAAAAATTTTAAAAGTTTTTAATGACGCAACTTATATTTTATCTGATGTTTATCCAAATACGCATTTATTTTTAATAGAATGTATTAATATTGTTAGATTTTTTGAAGAAAATGAAAATGATGATAAGTTAGGTGATACTATTAACATAATGCGAGTAAAATGGCTACATTACTATGGAGAAATTCCTATTATTTATTTAGTTGTTTCTGTTTTTTATCCACGTTGTAAATTAGATGATTTATGTGATTATTTGAATACGTATTATGAATATTTATATTTAACTCATATGATAAATATTAAAACTATTGAAATAAATGTTAAAAATGTAATACTAGAATATATATAATGAATTTTGTAGAACATATAATCTTGTAGGTGATAGTGAAAGTGGATTTCAATCTAGTAGGTTACAATGTGAAGACCCATATAACATTAGTAGATGGAACCAACTTTTAATTAAAAGACAAAAAAGGAAAAAAGGTGTGAGAGGAAGTAATTCTGAAATAGAAAATTATCTAACCATTTCTTTTGAGTTTGATGAATCTGAAGGTAACAGAAGTTTCAGTATATTGGATTGGTGGAAGAAGCATTCTACCCGATACCCAATTCTTGCTCTCATTGCAAAATAAATTTTAGTAACTCCATGTTCAATAGTTGCAGTAGAACAAGCATTTAGCGCTGGAGGCTATATTTTATATGAACGACGTTCAAAATTAAATCTCGAATCGGTGGAGTTCCAAACTTGTGTTAACGATTGGACAAAGACTCGATATAGATAACATGAGATAGATCGCAATAATAAATCTGAATTGTTTGATGATGGAGACATCACCACCACCGATACAGGAATGGGTAGCGACGATTGAGATGAGGTAAGTATTGGGTTATCAAAAGTAAAAAAACTACATGGGTTTTGATTCTTCTATCCCCAAGAAAATATGTAGATGTTTGATGATAAATTATTAAGTTCAAGCCCCCTCCCCCCTCCCCCTCCTTTTTTTACCCTACATTTATTTGACAAGACCTTCTCAAGATATTTCTTCTGATTTACCCAAAGCTTACTTGCATGTCTATCTCGAAAGATTTCCACACCAATGATCCTTTTTGCAGCATCAAGATCCTTCATTTTAAACTCATTGCTTAATTAAGACTTTAGTGAAATGATATCTCTCATTTTTTTTTGTAGCAATCAATATATCATCAACATAGAGCATCAACATAATAAGCAACTTATAATCCAAAATTCTATAGTAGACACAAGAATCATGCACACTCCTCAGGTAGCCAAATATCAAGTATAAAAGAATCAAACTTTTTACTCTATTGCCTTGGAAATTGCTTCAAACTGTAAAGTGATCTCTTGAGCAAACAAAACGTTATTCTCTTTCCATTCCACCTTGAAGCCTTCGCATCGGTCCATGTAAATTTTCTCCTCCAAGTCACCATGAAGGGATGTTGTCTTCACATCTAGCTACTCAAGCTCCAAGTCATACATGGCCACCATACCTAGTAAAACACGAATTGACGTGTGTTTCACAATCGGGGAAAATATTTCATTATAATTGATCCCCTCCTTTTGTGCATAGCTCTTAGCAACAAGTCGAGCCTTTTATCTCTCTTGCTTTTTATCCATTGTTGCTTCCTTTCTTCGAAGAACCCTTTTGCAGCCAATAACTTTTCGATCGTTTGGCTTCTTCACAAGTTCCCACATCTCATTCTTTTATAACGACTCCATCTCCTCCTCTATAACAGTCATCCACTTTTCTTTGTGATCACTTTTCAAAGCTTCACGATAGGAGCTTGGATCACCGGAGCCTACAGAACATAAGCAACCATGTCCTCAAAATCGTATCTCTCCGGTGCTTTGAGAGTGCACCTTCCTCAACCTATCGCAATAGTATAAGAAACTTCTACCGTTTTTTTTAACTTCTGGAGCTTCATCGGATGACTCACCGTTCTATGTAGATTCTCTGGTTTCAAGCTCCACATTAACGATAGATTTATTACTCTCCTCTTCAATAGCTGCATGTGGCATGCAACTTCACTTCAACATTGCAGATTCATTGAACACATTCCTGCTCGTCAGAACTTTCTTGTCACTTGGATCCCATAATCTGTAGCCTTTCACTCCTTCCTCGTATCCGAGAAATATGCACTAGCTTTGACTTTGGATCCAACTTTAAGCACTTTGAACTCTGCACATGTACAAAAGTAGGACAACCTAATATTCTTAAATTAGAATAACAGTTTCATCGGTCCATACCTCTTCGGGAATTTTGCATTCAATTGCAAATGATGGAGACCAATTCACAAGATAATATGCTAAAAAGACGGCTTCTGCCCAAAATTTCTTGCTCAGTTCCACATGAAGCCTTATGCTCCAAGCGCTCTCTAATAAGGTCCGGTCCATCCTTTTCACTACGCCATTCCGTTGGGGCATGTCCACAACTATGAAATGACGTCTAATCCCTTCATTCTTGCAAAACTCCATGAACAGTGTCGATTTGTACTCACCTCCATTGTCTGATCTCAAGCACTCAAGCTCCTTCCCTGTTGAAGTCTCAACTTTGTCTTTCCATTCTTTAAACTTGTCAAAGACCTCACTTTTATGTCACATGAGGTAGACCCAAAATTTTCAAGAGAAATCATCAATGAATGTTACGAAGTATTCCTTCCCGCATTTTGACTTTACTGATGAAGGACCCCATACATCCATGTGTACATAATCGAGCACGCCCTTGCTTGTATGAGTTGCAACCTTGAACTGTACTCTGCAATGTTTTCCGAGCACACAAAATTTGCAGAAATCTAATTTGCATGTTTTCATACCTTGGAGTGCACTCCTCTTGTGAAGCTCCATCAATCCTCTTTCCCCCATATGCCCAAGACGCATATGCCATAGACAGGTGTTATTAGTCTCTGTGCTAGCATCCGTAAACACAGATGCTCCACCTTGCACTGTGGTTCCTATAAGTCGATATAGGTTCCCGGGCCTCTGTCCTCTTAGAACAACCAGAGCTCCCTTTATCACATTCAAGAATCCACCTTGAGCCGAGTACTTGTACCATTGGATTCAAGTGCTCCCAATGAAATCAGAATTTTCCTTAGATTCGGTTTATGACACAATCGCTAGGGTTGTGATCATCCAATCAAGTATCCTGGTTTTCATGGTTCCAACTCCCATAGTCTTGCACGAAGTGTCATTCCCCATGAGAACTGAACCACCATCATATGCCCTGGACTCATCAAAGGCTTCTCGATGAGGAGACATATGATAAATGCATCCGGAGTCCAAGATCCATGAATCTTCAAAGGTGTCCTGGCCTAACAATATGGACAAAACGTCCCCAGCATTGTCTTAGTGCTGTCGGTTGCACTTGTTTCATCCAAGCTCTCCTTCTTTTTCTTGTTCTTATTTGGACAGAATCTCTTAGTATGCCCTTCCTTATTACACCCGTAGCATCTTCCTTTAAACCTTCCCCAGGATTTTGATTGACCCTTATGGCTTGATCCTAGATCTGTTGATCTTCCTCTTCCTTAACTGCTTGTCTCCTTCCCAAAGAGCTCCTCTCCCAAAGATTTTGAACTACTTGCCCTTTTTTAGTGTCGTTTAAAATTAGGGCAGCAGTCACCTCATCGATGGTTTTCTTGCCATAAAGGAGCGTAGTCACCAAATGATTAAAAAAATCGACAACAACGCCAATAGTAGAAACGCTATGTCTTCATCCTCGAACTTTACCTCCAAGCTTGTAAGTTCACTAATCATCTAATTGAACATGTTGAGGAGTTCCAATAGATCTCCTCCTTCACTTATATGAAGCGAATACAATCTCTTCTTCAAGAACAACTTGTTTGTAAGAGATTTTGTCATATAGATGCTTTCAAATTTAAGCCATACCTCCAGAGCGGAATCAATTTTCGCCACATATTGAAGGGCCTTGTCCGATAGGTTTCAATCGGATCGCACTGCACGCCTTCTCCTCCATGTCGACCCTGTCATCATCGGTGATGGTAGTCGGTTTGTTCGAACTTCCCAAAAGAACATTTGATAAACCTTGTTGAATCAACAAATCCTTCATCCTTCTCCACATAGTGTAAAATTATTCTTCCTGGTGAATTGTTCGATATCAAATCAAATAGTCGAACCTTTTGCAGCCATCTAGTCAAAAAAATCATAATATATGAACGAAGAACTTGGATTGCTCTGATACAATTGTTGAGCAGAAAAGCTCTCTAACTAGATGAGATGAAAAGGAAGAAAAACAAGAATAATCAAGAACACCGAGATTTTACGTGGTTCGGCGAAAATCTACATATGTCCATGGTAGAGACTGACGATTTTTTATTTCTGAGCATAAAGAGATACAAGATGCAATGTTGAATAAAAATATCTTTAGATTGGTAGCCTTAAAGATCTTATTAGTTTAAGAAACTAACTAATAAATCTTTAGTGATTATCCCCAGATCTTTAAAAATGTCTTGACAGATCTCCAACCTTCCTTAACTTTGTGAAATTCAAGACAACGTTAGCAGCATGGTTGTATGACCGAGCCCCAGCGTCGATAACTTCCTTAAGGCTGCTCCTAACCGCCTCATTCTGCGCTAGATCAGTCGAGTGCTATAAGAGTTTCAAGGTCTCAATGTTGCCACCAATGGGAACAAAGAGAAGTAAGGTAAAAGATTGGATATACAAAAATTATTCTTGATCCACTGATTGAACAGCTGAACTACAACTTGAGCCTCAAATTTGACTACCTGAGCACTGATCAGTCAACCTGCAAACCCATGCGATCAAGCAGGTTCCTGAAATTTGGACGTGGTAATTCTGTGAATGCATGCATGAGTGGTTTACATTTAGCTATTCCTGATTAGTTTGACAAATCTAAGATTGCCCCTTGGTATCTAATATGGCAAAGTGATTCGGCATAGAATGTCTCGTAAGAAATTATTATGCTGCGTTTAATCATTCGGATAAATTTCGAGACAGGATAAATTATCCGAAATAATCCAAGATAATTTTACCATTTTGCCCATTCAACCCAACTTCAAATTGAAATGTTTTCATTCCGAAAAAAACACTCTCTCTCTCTCCTTTTTTCAGGAGAGATTTTCTACTTTTAACTCCTGCCATGAATTTCAGGAAAGTAAAAGGTGAAAAAAATCAAAGAAAAAGTAAAGTGAAGTGACACAGTTGTGGTGGCCCTCACTGATTCTGAGAGACGATCGAAAGGGGGAGAGATGGGAAAGCAAACAACATGTTTGGTGGGGACGGGTGGGACCCACGTTGAACACCAATTATCATTGTGTTCCCCAAATGTCCTGACATTGCCACATCAGTGTGGTAAGGATGGACCAAACATGTTAGGCTAAATGTTTGGAAATCTTGTTGGATTAAAAAATATAGATATAATATGACGCCAGGGAAATTGCAAGTGATTTTTCTTTCAAATTTTCCACTTCGGCAATTCTACGGAATCTTCACTTGATAAAAAATTCTACTTGGGATTCTAATACTAAAATTCACAGATGCTTTATCATGAATTTACATCGATTGTATCATAAATAAGAAAGATTTGCAGACTGGAACATTATCGATTTTAATTCAAATTAACGGAACTCTATGGAAATATCATACCTACTAAGTGCAATTTGTTACTATTCTGTGCTATCTAAAGAGAAAATAATACGAGTATTTTATGTATTTGTGCGGGTACGGAGTTATATAATATTTTTTTTTGTACAGGATAATTGATATGTTATGTCAGTAATTGACTAATAAAAAGATATGAAATAAGTGAAAAATCAAAATAGATTTACGTGAGCATAACACAACATAGGCTTTATATGAATATGATTAGTTTTATTCCAAAAGAGAATGAGTATTTATGAGTTCAACAACGTAGGGGAGGCAAAATTTATTGAAAATTATGTAATGTATATTTTACATAATATATGAGTATTTCACTAGCAAAGCTTGTCAATCCTGAAGTTGATGAAATACAGGAGAGAGTGAGATGTAGGCATGATTTATCACTACAATAAGACCAATTCAATATCTTCTTTTTGATATGTAGAGTAATTTATTGCAGAATAAGATCATTGAGGAGATCTACATCTCCCAGAAAATAACACCCCCCAAAAAAAATAGAGACAGAAAAAAAAAATTCAACTTTCCTAGGCCAGTTATTGTCTGTAGAAGTAAATCCATCAACCTTAAACCAAAGTTGTCTCGGTCATGACTCAACAAAACGAGGGTCGATCCATGCAAACCCTTCGTTGATTGCAAAGATCTAGAGAAAAATTATCAAAAATCCTAAAATTATTACAATTGTGCCAATTCAATCCTAAATTTTGTTTGGCCAATTGAGTCTCAAACCTTTTGCATTTATGTCAATCCAATCTATTTGATCGGTCAGCGCTGACATGCATTATTTTTAATATTTCAATATTTCATTTTTCCTTCCTTTTTTTTTCCTTCCTACTGTGGTCGGCAGGGGTTGCCAAAACTGGCTAGCCATTGTGAGGGCCGCAAAACCCTCATCCGTTGCCCGGGGCCGCGAAGCCCTTGCCGACGACTGGTGAGATCTAGGCCATCTGGGGGAACCCCCACGACCGCTCTCTCCAACGACCCTCTCCGACCATTGCTCGCTAGTCACGATTGGAAGAAAAATAAGAAAAAAAATAAAAAAAATTATTAATAAAAATTATCCACGACAGTGTCAACGGATTTAATGGACCGAATTAATACAATCGCAAAATGTTCAAAATTCAAATGGCAAAAAAAAAAAGAAATGAATTGACGTAATTATGACTTTTTTAATATTTTTTTTCTCCCCTTTCGAAACACCTGTGACGCTTTATTAGGTTAAAGTGACCGAATGCCCCATCAGCAATGTGGTAAAAGCGAAATGAAAGTGAGACATTACAAAGTAGAAGCTACAAGTCTCTTTGGCCGAGAAGGCCAGTTGTCATGGAAACCCTAACTTCATTTCCCTCCACAAACAAATTGATGGTTGCATTGCAATTTCCAAAACTTGAACTCCACAAAAGTCGCCTTCAAACCTTTTTTTTTTTCCTTTCATCTCACCAGTAGCCCCTTGCTCTGCACACCTGCTGCGGCCAAAGAGCCTCACGACATGCTTCTTGCCTTGCTTGTTGAAGGAACAGCAGCAAGAACAAATGGCTTCGAGATTCACATTCTTGTCTGCACAAAACTCGACTTTTCCATTCTATCCAACGTACGCAATCCATTTAGAATGTTTCATCAACGCTTGGAGCCAGATGTGAGAGCGATTTTAAATTAGAGGCGATCATTTGGATGCCCCCGTAGTGTGATACTTACTTTTAAACTGATAAAACAGTTTTTCAAAAGATTTGGCACTCGAGTAATCCGGCGAAAACTCTCGATACTAAAGTGAACACGGTACATAACTTCTGACACTTCTGGTATCCTTCTCCCCCCCTTTTTTTTTTTCTATATTTCTTGAGGATGTTGCTAGAGATTCCGATTCTTCAGTTATACAAAACAAGCGCCTCTACAAAACCTATGTATCTGTCAAGGAAATTTGACGAAGCGGGCAAAGCGGAGCAAAGCAAAGAGTGAGGGAGAGAAACTAGAGGTAGAGGCGGCGAATAAGAATACAAGGCGCAAAGTAAAACTAAAAGGAGAGAATTATGATTTCTCAATCCGGGTATTCGGCTCGATTCCCCAATCCGGTTTGGTTCCACACCTAGAACCGGGGACCGGTTAATAGCAAGTTCCAAAATTTTGGAAATGGGAACTAGACTAGAACTAGCTAGGGAGGGTCGGTTCAGTGCGGTTTCGGGATCTACTCTGGACCGTCGCTCACCCCTACTTCACGCACGCTTTCAGCACCCGATTGAGGGAGGCAGGATCATCCCTTGGCTTGTAAGGTAACGGTAGCCAGAAACTCAATGTTTCAATTGGTGATTAAAGTCCAACCGAGGGATCGATGATGGCTCGTAAAATTGTTAAATTCGACTTCAAATCTAAACTAAAATCGATTCTAATATGCCTCGAAGTCTGAAGAACTTTTCAAAATTTGAATTACTAATGACACGCAAACAAACAATAAATCAAAAAAATAATGAGGAATTTAAACGTGAGATGCTGATGGAGATCGTTAGAATAATTAAATATTAAATCACGTCTTCATTTAAAAGCTTAAACTTTTAAAATAGTTGACATTAGTTTCACGAACTTTCACATGGTGTCAAAAGCAAAAGTTTCTAAGTTAACGCCTAAAAATATAATGTAATCAAATATACTATGAACGATCTTCTATGCTGCTGTTGTGATTTCGTGATGCCTCTCCTCGATTCTTCTCCTCTTTGAATGGACCATTCCCATTATGCATTCTGAATTTCTTCTGCATAGAAGATCTTTAACCCTCTTGGCCTGCGCGCTATAATGGAGATCATTTGCAACTCTTCTTGATTTCTTAGCAGATGGTTTTCCCCAGTCGATGGATCCTCCTTAACTTGGTCTTTAACTCTTGTATCATGCTTCAAGCTTGCTGTTGGAGACTCACGATCGACAAGTTCACCAGGCATTCCGTCGATGGGTTGCGGGGTTCAAAGGAATTGTCACAGCCTGATTTGGCCCCAATGTCCGGTCTGGTATCATCAACGTTCAAGAAAATAAATCCAACAAAGCGACTCCTTTCTCGAGCGTGATCATTGCTTCAATTCGGATGCAAAAGCAATAGCACACCTGTATAGTGCACGGACGCCGGTGTCGGGCCTGTCGGCGCTAGCGGCGGTGGAGGTTTGGTGACGCGGAGCTGTGGGCAGAGGGAGAGAGAGAGGCGGAGATAGGGTTTGTTTTGGTCGAGAGTAGCTTTTGTCTGTTTGAATCAGGCACGTCGCGTTCGTAACGAGCCAACTTTTAATTTTCCTCGGAGAACACAGGAGACGAATAAACTTGAAAACACCGTGTATGGTGAAATCATGCGAACATAAATAGAGTAGAGATTCGAAAATTAAGATGGCCATGAAGCGGTTATATGGAAAATTACTCGGCTAGAGTCGTAAATTTATTTTATGAATGTCTATTCAATCTTAAATTTTCAATTTTTTCAATTAATCCTAAGCCTTTGTACAAGACTTTGATTGGGAAAATTATGCACAAATTGCTAAATCTATTGCACTGTGGCCCATGCAGTCATAAACCTTTTAATTATGCCAATTGAGTCCTAAATCTTTTAGGAATCTACCAATTTATTCCTTCCTGTTAATTTTGATTTTTAAAAAAAATTGATGAAGTGGATGCTGAGCGTCCGACGTAGCACGATTGATATTGAAGTGAAACTTTTGAAATATTTTTATTATATTATATTCTTTTCTTTTTTTTATTGTTAAGGGCTGGTTGGGGGCCACTAGCGACCAACCGATGCTCGCGACCCTTGCCAGCTACTGCGCGAGGATCATGAAGCCCCATTGCACAACATTGAGGGCCTCAGCCCTCACCTAGTGGCCAATGAGGGTCGAGGCCACTAGGTGAGTACTCAAAATATTCCATAAAGTTTACTATTTGGTTATTATAGTAGCACATAATGGAATAATTAAACTTTGATCTCAAACCTTTTCTTTGAAAAGAGATAAAAACGATCGAATAAAAGATAACAATCAATGAGAACCCTCTCCTTTTGTACTAGAGGTGATTTGAAATTTTTAATTGTTTTTAAGATGGAGCAACAAGAACACCTAATATTATTAATAAAACCCTCACACCCTACTAGCATCTACCTTTTTATCTTTTCTTTTTTATTGTTGAGGGTCGGTAGGGAGCCGACCGGCCACCAACCGATGCTTGGCGACCCTCGCCAGCTACTAGGCGAGGACCATGAAGCCCTATTGCACAACGCCAAGGGCCTCAGCCCTCACCTAGTGGCCAGTGCGCCCCAACTAGCCCTTAAGAATAAAAAACAAAGAAAAAAGTTTAGAAAAATGTATGAAAAAAGTTCACATCTCTGTCGATCATGCCATATATGATGACTAACATTCACGTCAGCAATTTCTAGTCAAAATCGGCCAAGTGGGCTACATTGGCAAATTGTTAAAAGGTTTAAGACTAAATTGACAAAATTGAAAGGTTTAAGATTGAATTGATAAAAGTTATAGTAGGTCTAGAACTTTTTTGATAATTTTTTTGATTTCAATGCAGTCCTTCCAATCAGCTTTTGTTGGAAATTACTTACAAGGCCGCCTTACGCAGCACATCACCACGTCATTAATTTTGCAAAAGTTGATCGGAATGACTCCATAGAAATTTTTACATAGGTTTAAGATTAAATTGATGAAATTAAAAAAAATTAAGGACTAAATTGACATTTATACAATAGATTTAGGGCTGATTTGACGATTTCTGCTTCCAATGAAGATACCGGTTGTCTCTTATAATTTATAGACGTTTAATCGATTTGGATATTCTGGCGCACGCTTAACGTGACATGGAAGCTTAACCATTGTCGTTTCGAGCATGTTTTTTCCCCACCTTTTAGTATTTTTAATTTCTTAAATATGCATAAAGTTCATGTCAAGGACACATCTTCATGGCCCAACGTAAAGGGAAATATCTTAGTTGCATTGGCAGGACAGTGATTTAAAAAAGGAAAAGTTTTGTCTCGTGTGAACGAAACAAAAGTTTTTGTCTTTTTCTTTGGAAGTACTGTTTAAAAGAGAAAGTGGAGAATTAGATTAAGGTTTGACTGAATAGTAAAATTACAATATTGATTAGCATCGAGGACGAGCATGAAAATTACAATTTTCAAGAGATTTTGAAATTTGAAAAAGTACCTTTTAGATGGTTTTTTTGCTTCTAAAAGGGAAATTTTGGTATTTTCAAATCATGTTTAATATTATTACACTACCATATACTAGGGGCACTGTTTAATTGTTTTTTTTTCCATATTGTAATACCACTATGAAAAAATAGAAGAGAAGGAAATCGAATGTGTACCTCATTTCCATTTGTGTGGTGTGTGTGTGTAGGTGGTAGTATAACGCTATATATATGATGTACTATATATATATATATAATAGGATTTATCTGATTCAAATCGCAAATTATCCAATTACCATCCTTCCTTTTCGGAGCAGGATCTCATAGAACAACAAAGAATGTGCTAAACTATTAGTAGAGTAGAAACTGCAGAGATATTTGTAAGTAGGATTTTTCCTAAATTAACGACCTCTCTAAATTAGGTGTTTTTGATGTAACAAGTTTAACTCTTTTCCAAGAAAATGGAGAAAATATTTGCTTCTCAATGTATCTAGTATACAACTTTGAAAAAGACGAGTCTAGTGTCATTTTCGGACTTTTTAACTATCTATATGTAATGAAAATGTAATATTGTCAGTGTTTGTTAATGATACAAATTTTAATGCATCACCTACATTATTTTT
>JAGVVM010001484.1:0-14748 GCA_019149425.1 Psidium friedrichsthalianum | reverse complement strand
CCACTTTTTGTTGGCAGAGATATGGACCAGTTATCTCCACCATTCCTCAGCAGCTCTCGAGGTTTCAGTTCAACATGATGACCACATGAAGCGTTGGATGGAGAAAGAAGCTTTCGATTAATGCTTCCTAACGTTTCTCGGGGTCACCGGGTAGCAAATGGACCTTGATAACTTCGCTTGTGTAGCAAAGTCCTACCTTCACCTTCTTCTGTTACAATGATTTGTAGGCGAACTCGTCTTCTAGAATAGTTGCCCCCTTTCTTTGTATTTGACTGTGTACCTGGCTGACCAAGGTGTGATTGTTCTTGCCTCAAGTGATCGTTTGTTTGTTGCCTGCGGCAATCAGTGGTTTCTGGCCTCTAAGACCGGGGTTTGGAGTTGCCAATTGTCGACATTGCTCCTCGGATGTGTAACAGTACTACTAATAGTAGATGCCTGCATTTCCATCGGAAGAGGGTTTGGATTGGATTGGGTTGTGTTTTTGTTGTACCAGCTTTATGACTGTATTTCAGTTATCTTCTATCTCTTCCCTCCAAATCTGGGGATAATGGGCCTACCCTACTCTGCTTATTGGCTGATTCTCCTTTTGAGCCAACCAATACATCCATCTCGCGTTAGGTCTTTCGTTTAGGTGATTACTCATACCAAAAAACGGAGCTTTCGCTTTTGCAACCAGGAGTTCGATTGTCTATCGTATTCCATCCAGAAGCCAGATTTGCACTTCGGAGCTGAATATTCTCTCTCTGACCTGCACTGGCGATCGCGACCTTGATTCAGCGCAAAACGCAGTCTAATATGATTAACCATAGTGACTAGGCCTGGGGACTCCTTTTGGACTCGACAACTTTGAGGCTTTGTCTGTTTCGTGGAGATTCGAAAAATGCTTAATGATCGCTTTGTATTGTTTGCAATAGTTAGTCAATGACACATATTTTCATGATAAAAAATAATTTATGTCTGAATATTTTTGTGAACGATGGAACTATTACTTATTCATTTAATTTTATAAGTGATATAAGCCATCATTTTTAGGTTAATATTTTTCAAATAATTTATTGTGACAAAAAAAGTTGGAAAAATATATCAGAAATTATATTTAAAAATTGATAAATATAGCTACTTTAATGCAACTAAAAAAGTATTTTAGGAAAAGGAGTAAACACAAACTAAATAAACAGAGAAAATGCCTCAATAACCGAAAAAGCGTTGGAATTTATCATTTCCAGGTACTAAAATATTCTAGTTAATTAATTTATTTTTATCCATTCTTAATTATTATTCACTGGAGTAAGGGGTAAAAGAGAGACTTCCACAAAAAATGGGCTGAATATACATATTTACTCCTCAAAAGTAGTGTGCATTACACTTACACATGCTATCGAAAAATTATAACGGAGTGTCAGTTATAACAAAATGAAAATTTAAGGGTAGACATGTACTAATTTCCAAATTTGGTGAAATACTGTGTAATTTCCCCTATTGCTTTACAGAACTAGCACGTCCAACATTTTTGGTGCTCAAAGAGCCACCTTAAGAAGAAATGTATCAAGGAGAATCTCCGTAGTTTCCGCTATATGTGAACTGTGGATAAATTGATCTAGTGATCCTGTAATGTTTCATGTGTTTACTTCATATTATGGTAAAAAAAAAAAAAGAGAGAGAGATTATGATCCCCAAAATTGGTACATGATCACTTAAAGTCGTGCATGCCAAAATTCGAAAGTGTTGTGTCTCCGTCTAGCATTGCAAGAAAACTTTAGTGCAAAATCGTTGTCATGACTCATGACAATGGATCTCTCTCTCTTTCTCCATTTTCTTTAGAATCGGCCATTAATGCATTGAGTATCATCTCCATTGCATTTCTCTCTCTCTCTCCACTTCCTGTAGCTTCTCTCTCGTGCCTCTTTTGTGTGTGTCTCTCTCACAAAAAAATATCGCAAAATACTTTTACATATGCCCATTGTGACATATTCACCCGACTTTTTTTTGTGACATTAAAAATCCCAAACTTGTATTTGTACGACGTATTTGAAAGAAAATCAAATCATATCTTCAACAATACTTACCTCAAATTATTTTTTTGTGACACCAAAAACTCCAAACTTGTAGGTATGAGACATATTTACCCAACTTTCGAGGTGAAAGTGTTAGGTGGATATAAGTTAGGATTTTTTAATGTGACAAAAAAAAAAGTTTGGGATAAATGTGTTACCCCGTACAAGTTTGAGATTTTGTGTGTTTCCAAAAAATTTTATGGCAAATGTCTCACATTGTGCATATTTTAAAGGTTTTTAGCGGCTTTTCCCCTGTTCTTTTTTGGTCAAACGATGATCGAATCTATCACAATTTCCAGCGGATGGGACAGGCCCACGCCCAAGTTGCATCAAATGCATGCACGGCCTGAGAACCGCCGATACTCCCTCCACCTCCGCAAAAGTTGCATAATCTTCTACATTTTTTGTACTTTTTCATATTTCCATAGTTGGAAAAAACGTAAAGTCTAGTCTTGTCACCTGCTGCATTACTTTGCTCACTTCCTGTGCAGTCCTCACAGTTTAAAATTTCGTTCGGATGAGCGTTTTGGAGAGATGGGTAGGAGTCCATGTTCCGAGAGGAAGGGCTTGAAGAAAGGGCCATGGATTCCTGAGGAAGATCAGATTCTAATAGATTACATCAGCAAGAATGGCCATGGAAGCTGGCGTGCTTTGCCTAAGCTTGCAGGTAAAGAAAACTATTTATGTTCCCTTTCCTTTACTGCCATTACGAGCATTATTTGCTTCTAAGCAAAAAAAAATTCCAGACAACATCATGGAGATGTAGTGAGAATGACGTTTCTGTTTCCAAGAACCGAATGCTTATGGTTCCGTCCATGTACATTTGTGTCCTGTTGGGTGTAGGCCCAAACATGAAAAAACCTATTTTGGTAGTTCACAAAAAGGTTGAACTGCCACTTATATTCTTGCTGAGGTTGATAACATTGTACGAACTCTCTGCTTAGATATGAATCACAGATAATTTTAGTGCATGCTTTCGGTTATTAACTTTAGTTTTCGCGCGCCGTAAGCAAGTAATTGCATTCTAAGATCAATTCAGTCCATGTTCTGCTTTATTTGGCTCACTCTGCCAGATGCAAGAGTGGGCATGGGAAATATGAAACCTTTTACACGCACACTCTAAAGCTCTGCGTTTGCTAGGTCTTCTTCGGTGCGGAAAGAGTTGCTGGCTCAGGTGGACAAACTATCTAAGGAAGGACATCAAGCACGGCCCCTTTTGTCTGCAGGAGGAAAAGCTTGTCATACGGCTTCACGGGATTCTTGGAAACAGGTAATTTTGCGATCATTGTTTCGACAAGCTTAGGTCTTATGAAGAGTAGGAAGCAATGTTGTCATGCCAAGAGCTTATAGTTTGTTTATCCATGGCCAGTTGTTTCTCTCTTTTCCTAGTTGTGCCAGCGTGTTCTCTCTAACACATTGCTGTTTTTCATCTGTAACATGTACTATGAATTTCAGGTGGGCAGCAATAACCAGCAGTGAGATCAAGAACTTATGGAACACCCACCTGAAGTGCTTATAGTATATAGGGCCTGGACACAGGCACCATATACCCTTCAGGGGCCATGACAAAGTTGCCTGCATCATCTATTACCCGACATATGGCTCAGTGGGAGAGTGCGAGGCTCGAAGCCAAAGCTAGGCTCTCCAGGGAGACGTTGCAGCTTTATACACTGCTGCAGCGACAAAAATCCATTCGGGACTATTTCTTGTGTATTTGGAATTCTGAAGTTGGAGAGTCGTTTCGAAGCATCAATAGAAGAAGCAAAAGCGTAAGCCTCAGCCAGTTTCTCAAGCTTCTTCCTGTGCTAAATGTGAAACAAGCTCAGTTGCCACCACAGAGATTGGTCCCGCATATCTTGGAGCAGATGCAGATTCTACACCAAATGATCACGAGAACGATGCAGATGGAAAGTGCAGCGAGGCAGAGTATGAAGCCCTGGCCACGTCTGAATCCTCTGGCTCTAGTGAGTTGGACAGCTCGACAGACACTGCAATGTAGATGCTATTTGATTTCCCAATCAACAGTGACATGAGCGTCTTAGAAGGAAGCGCTTAATAGACCCAGCGTGTTGTTCTATTTCACATGAACCAAACCTTCATGATCGTTCCCTGGTGTTGCACGTCTGAATTCATTCAATATATACTGAATCTGAAGCCTCTTTAGTTGATCTTTTAATTTGATTTAGGCATCCAAATTAGGAAAGCAAAGAATCCCATATCAAGTATATTTGATGTAATAAGCCTCTTTTCGAAGAGCTGATCTGCTGGTTTTTTCAGCGAGTTGCAACAGAGCCCCTTCTGGGAAATTGAGAACCCCTGTAGGATCTTTCAATTTTGTAGTTTAGTACAGATTAAAGTCTTTGTATTTCTTTTGCTTTTGAGCCAGACAGATCAAAGTCTTGTTGAAGTTGGTTCAATTTTCTCAATTGTCCAATAGCTGATTGCCTCTTCTGGGAAATTGAGAACCCCTGTAGGATCTTTCGATTTTCTTCTGCCTACAATGACGGTTTATCCTCAAGCTTAACCCTTCTGATCCCCTCGGTCCATCTATTATTCTCATGCAATATACTCTCGTGAGGACTAGATTCAGATGATGGTAAAATCAACCATGATGAGCCCATGAGAAAACTCTCTTTTTTGGGCGCCCAACAGGTAGGCTATTAGATTGAGTCTCGCCAATACAGCCCCGTATAGTTCTCGTTACTGAGATATAGGATCAAGATTTTCAAACAATGCCCAAGTGGTCCTATTAGACTTTTGCCTTACCAAAACACATGACTGCTACAACTGGTGGAAAATGAACTTTCTGATTTTTCACTATACACACTGAACAAACTAAATAGACACACAAGAACTAAAGTATCGTTTCACCCTTGCCTCTTGCTATGGTTCAAAATTGCCTTCAAAAGCACCCGATAAGCTTCTTCGGGACGTTCCCAGTAGCACGGTGCTTTGCAGCCATTTCCTCTGCCTTAAGAATCTCTTCCTTTCGTCTAGCTTCAACCATTGCCTTCTTTTCTTCTGCTTCCTTGTGGATTTGACCGATCTTGTTCTTCATTTTCTCTGCATATTCAGCCTTTTTCTTCTCTAGTTGTTCCTGCAAGAGATTATATTGTCAGGCTTCGCTTCTGCAACTGCAACTTTGTTCATACCTCTCATGCATGTGAAGCGGGACAAATATCAATGACCTACATTGCTCAATGGTTTGTGGCAATGTTTGCATGTAATATAGAGGAGAAGTTTCAGAACTCCATTTAGTTACAAAAATTTTGAGAGAAATGGCCCGAGATAACACGGGAAAAATCCGCCATGGCAAAACTTAAGACATTAAGATTTAAAATACCTCCATTTTCCTCAATTTTGCTTCAACAGCCGCCTTCTTGCTGTTTTCCCAGGTAGCAACAGCTGACAACTTTTTTTGTGCCCTGTTCAACATTTTTAGCAAATTCTGATATTAGTGTTAAAAGCGGTATGATTAGCATCAAGTAAAGCTCAAAAAATCACTTTAGTTTCTTCCTATTGCGAGCTAGAGTGCACGGTGCATGGCCATTCAAGTTACTGAGAAGATTCGTGGTCATGCAATACAATTCAGGCATAACGTAGCAACTTGCAAATACCAATTTCCTCCTCCATAAAACGAGATTCAAGTCAAAAGATCTCTTCACCATCTCTTGCAATTGAAACATGATTGCGTTTCACATCACAAATAACTTCTCCTCCTTCATATCAGTACTTGGAAGTTGGAACAAGCTACCCAGGAAAGCAATTGATTACATCGATCCTGGAGGTAGGCTTCAGGAAAATCAAAGCTGGGTAAGGGTGTTGGTTTGTCTCTTTGACTACCCCACTCCCACTGTAGCCGATAATTGTTCATTTAGGATTTAGATGCATGACGAGTAATCCCAACAACTCCATGACCAGTAACTTCTGTTTCCATTTCAAAATAACATAATCTTTAACTCTGTGAATGCTAGCGAGGGCCACAAAAATCTCTGGACAAGCTTACTTGTTCTCCGCTTTTGATTTTTCGCTGTCTTCCCATGCCTTGATAAATGACGTCCTCTTTTCTTTGTCAACTTCGGCAAGTGCAATGTCTGAAACGACAACAAAAACAACAACAAAGAGCAGTGAAACAAATGTCGACATTCGCATTGTACTACATATTGTTGCCAGACAATGGCAAACTAAAATAGCTTTCACCATTCTGCAACTTGAACCAAGGAAGGCTATAGGCTCATTCGAATTCAAACAATTGCAAAAGGCTGGTTTCAAAATCGGATAACATTTAAGATGGCTGTCCAACACCACAATTACACAAAATATCATTCCGAGAAGAACCTTTGAAGTCTCACCTCTATCAATTGATCCCCCAGAAATTTTCTTTGCTGCAGCATCTGGAGCCTCTGTCAAAATCGAAACAGAACCAAACAGCAGCTAAGCATGGACAGTGATCCTCACGAATACGTCTTACAAAATGTCACAAAGTACAAGAATGAAAAATAGGAGAGATACAGTATAAAATTGGAATCTAGTGAAAGAAATACTGCTTCGGTGCAGATATCTTCTATCAATTTTCCTTTTCTTCAACCATTTTCTACAGATCAGTGTCAGAAAGAACCACACAGGAGCCACTCGTATCATGTTTGACTGGGCTCTAGTGATCCAACAACAGCTACGCCAGACAGGAAATTAATCTTGCTGACACCAGTACCAACCTAATGGGTTATCCCGGAGCACTTACTCAAGTCTTGTAAATATAGTAAGATAGTCTTTTCAAACACCAAGAATGCTGTTCTAAGAACATAGAAACTCAACTTAATCTATTTGAAAATTTCACAAAGGACATTAATTATTACTTAACAAGCACCTGTTTTTTTCCCCCTAGCCACTGTCATCTAAATTCTAGATCAAGCAATCAAACTTTTCGACCTCATCCGAAATAATCAGGTCCCATATCTGGAATAAAGAGTACCATCCCAAAACAGTGAATGCAACAATCATTGTTATCTGGTAAGTGAATAGCTTCATTAACGCAGACCAAATCCAGGACATTGGGTTCAGATTCTTATGTTTGGGGTCTTTGCAACAATCATTTTGTTCCCAGAGAAGAAAAGTAAAGAAAACGCACCGAGAAAGAGAAGAAAAGAAGAAAGAAAAGCAAGCATAATTGTATGCAAAATCACTATGTATCCTACTTTGGTTAAGTAGGAGCAGGAGTTGGACCCCAGTCCTAATTCTTCATATCCATAACATTGCCAAAGACAAAAGTCAGAAAGTATGACCCATCATCCTTTCCTAATTTTTTTTTCGATTCTTTTTCTCTGAACTTCAGTTCAGAGAAAAAGAATCGAAAAAAAAATTAGGAAAGGATGATGGGTCATACTTTCTGACTTTTGTCTTTGGCAATGTTATGGATATGAAGAATTAGGACTGGGGTCCAACTCCTGCTCCTACTTAACCAAAGTAGGATACATAGTGATTTTGCATACAATTATGCTTGCTTTTCTTTTCTTTTCTTCTCTTTCTCGGTGCGTTTTCTTTACTTTTCTTCTCTGGGAACAAAATGATTGTTGCAAAGACCCCAAACATAAGAATCTGAACCCAATGTCCTGGATTTGGTCTGCGTTAATGAAGCTATTCACTTACCAGATAACAATGATTGTTGCATTCACTGTTTTGGGATGGTACTCTTTATTCCAGATATGGGACCTGATTATTTCGGATGAGGTCGAAAAGTTTGATTGCTTGATCTAGAATTTAGATGACAGTGGCTAGGGGGAAAAAAACAGGTGCTTGTTAAGTAATAATTAATGTCCTTTGTGAAATTTTCAAATAGATTAAGTTGAGTTTCTATGTTCTTAGAACAGCATTCTTGGTGTTTGAAAAGACTATCTTACTATATTTACAAGACTTGAGTAAGTGCTCCGGGATAACCCATTAGGTTGGTACTGGTGTCAGCAAGATTAATTTCCTGTCTGGCGTAGCTGTTGTTGGATCACTAGAGCCCAGTCAAACATGATACGAGTGGCTCCTGTGTGGTTCTTTCTGACACTGATCTGTAGAAAATGGTTGAAGAAAAGGAAAATTGATAGAAGATATCTGCACCGAAGCAGTATTTCTTTCACTAGATTCCAATTTTATACTGTATCTCTCCTATTTTTCATTCTTGTACTTTGTGACATTTTGTAAGACGTATTCGTGAGGATCACTGTCCATGCTTAGCTGCTGTTTGGTTCTGTTTCGATTTTGACAGAGGCTCCAGATGCTGCAGCAAAGAAAATTTCTGGGGGATCAATTGATAGAGGTGAGACTTCAAAGGTTCTTCTCGGAATGATATTTTGTGTAATTGTGGTGTTGGACAGCCATCTTAAATGTTATCCGATTTTGAAACCAGCCTTTTGCAATTGTTTGAATTCGAATGAGCCTATAGCCTTCCTTGGTTCAAGTTGCAGAATGGTGAAAGCTATTTTAGTTTGCCATTGTCTGGCAACAATATGTAGTACAATGCGAATGTCGACATTTGTTTCACTGCTCTTTGTTGTTGTTTTTGTTGTCGTTTCAGACATTGCACTTGCCGAAGTTGACAAAGAAAAGAGGACGTCATTTATCAAGGCATGGGAAGACAGCGAAAAATCAAAAGCGGAGAACAAGTAAGCTTGTCCAGAGATTTTTGTGGCCCTCGCTAGCATTCACAGAGTTAAAGATTATGTTATTTTGAAATGGAAACAGAAGTTACTGGTCATGGAGTTGTTGGGATTACTCGTCATGCATCTAAATCCTAAATGAACAATTATCGGCTACAGTGGGAGTGGGGTAGTCAAAGAGACAAACCAACACCCTTACCCAGCTTTGATTTTCCTGAAGCCTACCTCCAGGATCGATGTAATCAATTGCTTTCCTGGGTAGCTTGTTCCAACTTCCAAGTACTGATATGAAGGAGGAGAAGTTATTTGTGATGTGAAACGCAATCATGTTTCAATTGCAAGAGATGGTGAAGAGATCTTTTGACTTGAATCTCGTTTTATGGAGGAGGAAATTGGTATTTGCAAGTTGCTACGTTATGCCTGAATTGTATTGCATGACCACGAATCTTCTCAGTAACTTGAATGGCCATGCACCGTGCACTCTAGCTCGCAATAGGAAGAAACTAAAGTGATTTTTTGAGCTTTACTTGATGCTAATCATACCGCTTTTAACACTAATATCAGAATTTGCTAAAAATGTTGAACAGGGCACAAAAAAAGTTGTCAGCTGTTGCTACCTGGGAAAACAGCAAGAAGGCGGCTGTTGAAGCAAAATTGAGGAAAATGGAGGTATTTTAAATCTTAATGTCTTAAGTTTTGCCATGGCGGATTTTTCCCGTGTTATCTCGGGCCATTTCTCTCAAAATTTTTGTAACTAAATGGAGTTCTGAAACTTCTCCTCTATATTACATGCAAACATTGCCACAAACCATTGAGCAATGTAGGTCATTGATATTTGTCCCGCTTCACATGCATGAGAGGTATGAACAAAGTTGCAGTTGCAGAAGCGAAGCCTGACAATATAATCTCTTGCAGGAACAACTAGAGAAGAAAAAGGCTGAATATGCAGAGAAAATGAAGAACAAGATCGGTCAAATCCACAAGGAAGCAGAAGAAAAGAAGGCAATGGTTGAAGCTAGACGAAAGGAAGAGATTCTTAAGGCAGAGGAAATGGCTGCAAAGCACCGTGCTACTGGGAACGTCCCGAAGAAGCTTATCGGGTGCTTTTGAAGGCAATTTTGAACCATAGCAAGAGGCAAGGGTGAAACGATACTTTAGTTCTTGTGTGTCTATTTAGTTTGTTCAGTGTGTATAGTGAAAAATCAGAAAGTTCATTTTCCACCAGTTGTAGCAGTCATGTGTTTTGGTAAGGCAAAAGTCTAATAGGACCACTTGGGCATTGTTTGAAAATCTTGATCCTATATCTCAGTAACGAGAACTATACGGGGCTGTATGGCGAGACTCAATCTAATAGCCTACCTGTTGGGCGCCCAAAAAAGAGAGTTTTCTCATGGGCTCATCATGGTTGATTTTACCATCATCTGAATCTAGTCCTCACGAGAGTATATTGCATGAGAATAATAGATGGACCGAGGGGATCAGAAGGGTTAAGCTTGAGGATAAACCGTCATTGTAGGCAGAAGAAAATCGAAAGATCCTACAGGGGTTCTCAATTTCCCAGAAGAGGCAATCAGCTATTGGACAATTGAGAAATTGAACCAACTTCAACAAGACTTTGATCTGTCTGGCTCAAAAGCAAAAGAAATACAAAGACTTTAATCTGTACTAAACTACAAAATTGAAAGATCCTACAGGGTTCTCAATTTCCCAGAAGGGGCTCTGTTGCAACTCGCTGAAAAAACCAGCAGATCAGCTCTTCGAAAAGAGGCTTATTACATCAAATATACTTGATATGGGATTCTTTGCTTTCCTAATTTGGATGCCTAAATCAAATTAAAAGATCAACTAAAGAGGCTTCAGATTCAGTATATATTGAATGAATTCAGACGTGCAACACCAGGGAACGATCATGAAGGTTTGGTTCATGTGAAATAGAACAACACGCTGGGTCTATTAAGCGCTTCCTTCTAAGACGCTCATGTCACTGTTGATTGGGAAATCAAATAGCATCTACATTGCAGTGTCTGTCGAGCTGTCCAACTCACTAGAGCCAGAGGATTCAGACGTGGCCAGGGCTTCATACTCTGCCTCGCTGCACTTTCCATCTGCATCGTTCTCGTGATCATTTGGTGTAGAATCTGCATCTGCTCCAAGATATGCGGGACCAATCTCTGTGGTGGCAACTGAGCTTGTTTCACATTTAGCACAGGAAGAAGCTTGAGAAACTGGCTGAGGCTTACGCTTTTGCTTCTTCTATTGATGCTTCGAAACGACTCTCCAACTTCAGAATTCCAAATACACAAGAAATAGTCCCGAATGGATTTTTGTCGCTGCAGCAGTGTATAAAGCTGCAACGTCTCCCTGGAGAGCCTAGCTTTGGCTTCGAGCCTCGCACTCTCCCACTGAGCCATATGTCGGGTAATAGATGATGCAGGCAACTTTGTCATGGCCCCTTGAAGGGTATATGGTGCCTGTGTCCAGGCCCTATATACTATAAGCACTTCAGGTGGGTGTTCCATAAGTTCTTGATCTCACTGCTGGTTATTGCTGCCCACCTGAAATTCATAGTACATGTTACAGATGAAAAACAGCAATGTGTTAGAGAGAACACGCTGGCACAACTAGGAAAAGAGAGAAACAACTGGCCATGGATAAACAAACTATAAGCTCTTGGCATGACAACATTGCTTCCTACTCTTCATAAGACCTAAGCTTGTCGAAACAATGATCGCAAAATTACCTGTTTCCAAGAATCCCGTGAAGCCGTATGACAAGCTTTTCCTCCTGCAGACAAAAGGGGCCGTGCTTGATGTCCTTCCTTAGATAGTTTGTCCACCTGAGCCAGCAACTCTTTCCGCACCGAAGAAGACCTAGCAAACGCAGAGCTTTAGAGTGTGCGTGTAAAAGGTTTCATATTTCCCATGCCCACTCTTGCATCTGGCAGAGTGAGCCAAATAAAGCAGAACATGGACTGAATTGATCTTAGAATGCAATTACTTGCTTACGGCGCGCGAAAACTAAAGTTAATAACCGAAAGCATGCACTAAAATTATCTGTGATTCATATCTAAGCAGAGAGTTCGTACAATGTTATCAACCTCAGCAAGAATATAAGTGGCAGTTCAACCTTTTTGTGAACTACCAAAATAGGTTTTTCATGTTTGGGCCTACACCCAACAGGACACAAATGTACATGGACGGAACCATAAGCATTCGGTTCTTGGAAACAGAAACGTCATTCTCACTACATCTCCATGATGTTGTCTGGAATTTTTTTTTGCTTAGAAGCAAATAATGCTCGTAATGGCAGTAAAGGAAAGGGAACATAAATAGTTTTCTTTACCTGCAAGCTTAGGCAAAGCACGCCAGCTTCCATGGCCATTCTTGCTGATGTAATCTATTAGAATCTGATCTTCCTCAGGAATCCATGGCCCTTTCTTCAAGCCCTTCCTCTCGGAACATGGACTCCTACCCATCTCTCCAAAACGCTCATCCGAACGAAATTTTAAACTGTGAGGACTGCACAGGAAGTGAGCAAAGTAATGCAGCAGGTGACAAGACTAGACTTTACGTTTTTTCCAACTATGGAAATATGAAAAAGTACAAAAAATGTAGAAGATTATGCAACTTTTGCGGAGGTGGAGGGAGTATCGGCGGTTCTCAGGCCGTGCATGCATTTGATGCAACTGGGCGTGGGCCTGTCCCATCCGCTGGAAATTGTGATAGATTCGATCATCGTTTGACCAAAAAAGAACAGGGGAAAAGCCGCTAAAAACCTTTAAAATATGCACAATGTGAGACATTTGCCATAAAATTTTTTGGAAACACACAAAATCTCAAACTTGTACGGGGTAACACATTTATCCCAAACTTTTTTTTTTGTCACATTAAAAAATCCTAACTTATATCCACCTAACACTTTCACCTCGAAAGTTGGGTAAATATGTCTCATACCTACAAGTTTGGAGTTTTTGGTGTCACAAAAAAATAATTTGAGGTAAGTATTGTTGAAGATATGATTGATTTTCTTTCAAATACGTCGTACAAATACAAGTTTGGGATTTTTAATGTCACAAAAAAAAGTCGGGTGAATATGTCACAATGGGCATATGTAAAAGTATTTTGCGATATTTTTTTGTGAGAGAGACACACACAAAAGAGGCACGAGAGAGAAGCTACAGGAAGTGGAGAGAGAGAGAGAAATGCAATGGAGATGATACTCAATGCATTAATGGCCGATTCTAAAGAAAATGGAGAAAGAGAGAGAGATCCATTGTCATGAGTCATGACAACGATTTTGCACTAAAGTTTTCTTGCAATGCTAGACGGAGACACAACACTTTCGAATTTTGGCATGCACGACTTTAAGTGATCATGTACCAATTTTGGGGATCATAATCTCTCTCTCTTTTTTTTTTTTTACCATAATATGAAGTAAACACATGAAACATTACAGGATCACTAGATCAATTTATCCACAGTTCACATATAGCGGAAACTACGGAGATTCTCCTTGATACATTTCTTCTTAAGGTGGCTCTTTGAGCACCAAAAATGTTGGACGTGCTAGTTCTGTAAAGCAATAGGGGAAATTACACAGTATTTCACCAAATTTGGAAATTAGTACATGTCTACCCTTAAATTTTCATTTTGTTATAACTGACACTCCGTTATAATTTTTCGATAGCATGTGTAAGTGTAATGCACACTACTTTTGAGGAGTAAATATGTATATTCAGCCCATTTTTTGTGGAAGTCTCTCTTTTACCCTTACTCCAGTGAATAATAATTAAGAATGGATAAAAATAAATTATTAACTAGAATATTTTAGTACCTGGAAATGATAAATTCCAACGCTTTTTCGGTTATTGAGGCATTTTCTCTGTTTATTTAGTTTGTGTTTACTCCTTTTCCTAAAATACTTTTTTAGTTGCATTAAAGTAGCTATATTTATCAATTTTTAAATATAATTTCTGATATATTTTTCCAACTTTTTTTGTCACAATAAATTATTTGAAAAATATTAACCTAAAAATGATGGCTTATATCACTTATAAAATTAAATGAATAAGTAATAGTTCCATCGTTCACAAAAATATTCAGACATAAATTATTTTTTATCATGAAAATATGTGTCATTGACTAACTATTGCAAACAATACAAAGCGATCATTAAGCATTTTTCGAATCTCCACGAAACAGACAAAGCCTCAAAGTTGTCGAGTCCAAAAGGAGTCCCAGGCCTAGTCACTATGGTTAATCATATTAGACTGCGTTTTGCGCTGAATCAAGGTCGCGATCGCCAGTGCAGGTCAGAGAGAGAATATTCAGCTCCGAAGTGCAAATCTGGCTTCTGGATGGAATACGATAGACAATCGAACTCCTGGTTGCAAAAGCGGAAAGCTCCGTTTTTGGTATGAGTAATCACCTAAACGAAAGACCTAACGCGAGATGGATGTATGGTTGGCTCAAAAGGAGAATCAGCCAATAAGCAGAGTAGGGTGGCCCATTATCCCCAGATTTGGAGGGAAGAGATAGAAGATAACTGAAATACAGTCATAAAGCTGGTACAACAAAAACACAACCCAATCCAATCCAAACCCTCTTCCGATGGAAATGCAGGCATCTACTATTAGTAGTACTGTTACACATCGAGGAGCAATGTCGACAATTGGCAACTCCAAACCCCGGTCTTAGAGGCCAGAAACCACTGATTGCCGCAGGCAACAAACAAACGATCACTTGAGGCAAGAACAATCACACCTTGGTCAGCCAGGTACACAGTCAAATACAAAGAAAGGGGGCAACTATTCTAGAAGACGAGTTCGCCTACAAATCATTGTAACAGAAGAAGGTGAAGGTAGGACTTTGCTACACAAGCGAAGTTATCAAGGTCCATTTGCTACCCGGTGACCCCGAGAAACGTTAGGAAGCATTAATCGAAAGCTTCTTTCTCCATCCAACGCTTTCATGTGGTCATCATGTTGAACTGAAACCTCGAGAGCTGCTGAGGAATGGTGGAGATAACTGGTCCATATCTGCATGCCATGG
>JAGVVM010001483.1:0-31998 GCA_019149425.1 Psidium friedrichsthalianum | reverse complement strand
GGTTTGAATTGTATTTCATTCAGAGTGAATGGAATATCACTTTTGACGATTCAACTATCATCTTTGAAGAAGACTTATGTGTAAGCATCAACGAGGATATTATCAAGATCATATTTAGTGTTCTAATCTGTTTAGATTAAAGAGGTGCTTCGTTTTTGAAGCCTGTCTTTGAAAATTATTAGATTCTACGATACTCTATTTTTGATTATGAAGACCCATGTTTGGCAACTTCTGATATGGCTAAGTTACTTATTGAAGTTGTAATCTTTGATTAACTAGATTATTCTACAACATGATTAATGTAATATCTACAATTGGATTTTACCTTCCAAAAAGGACAAGACAACTTCCATATTTGAAGAAACTCCACTTAATAGGAACTGAAGATTTAGTGATATAGGCGATTGAATCTGAGGGATTCAGATTCTGGACCACTGGCAAGCAAATTCTCTCTAGATACAGACTCTTCTAATCTATATGATGACGACCAATCGAATGATTGAAGAGCAATCCTTGGAGAACTTTTGCGATGGCTAGTTTGAGGTTAAAGGAATATAAAAAGATATCCATAGTGACTTTTCTAGTGTGCAATCAAAACAAACATTTTCAAAGTGCTTGAGCGATTCAAAATTCATTACTTGTTCTTGAGAGCTAAATACTTTTCCTCGATAGGTTTTGTACGAGTGTGAACAGTACAATCACTTGTGGTTTATTGATTCGTCTAGTAAAATCTAGCCAATTGGTTGTCGGCATGAAGACAGAATGTGGGACTATTTAAACCCAAACCACTATAATTATCGTGGCAATTTCTCTCATCTCTAAAATCTTCACTTGCGCTGATAGGGAGAATTGATATTCACGTTTAGAATCACACGTCGAATTTATTCAGATTCTAAATCGGGATTTATTTACTTGTTTCTTTTATTTCCTCAATTTGAAGTCAAATTTATTCGGAATCATATATTCACCCCTCTCTAGCGTGATCTTGCTAAAAACAACAAGATGTTGATCTATCGATAATACAATCAAAGTTCAGAACATGTTCTATCCCCGAGTTCAGCCGACTCCATTTAGAGGCTAAAGACAACGGAAATCAACACCGAGAAAGGAGTCCCAGTGTCGACCATCATAGAAACATGTTTTATGATTGAAAAGTCAGATTTGACCCGAGTGTACAGACAACGTCTTGCAGTCTAAGGGCCGCTTTTTGTTCTCCTGAAAAAACCTCTCGTCTTCACTTTCGCTCTGCCGATCCTGCATACAGGGTTCAGACCCACCAGAAGTTCTACAATCTTTTCCTCGCGTTTTTGGTGGTCCGCGAAGTACAGCGTTTGTACCAGAAGCACGTTCGCCCCAGAATCGCGATTCTGCTTTTCGAAGCTCTGCTGGGATTGCCACTGTACTGTGTTGTGAGCGAGTGGAGCCAGCCATTCCAGGATCTGCACCACGGTCGCCTCCATTTCTCCACGGTCGTCCTCCATTTCTCCACGATCGCACCGTCGTGCAGCATCAACGCCAAACTCTTGGCGTGCAACCTTAGCCTGGCCCTCAGAGCGGTTCTAACGGAACCGGGCAACATGTGATAGAGGTTGTCTCTCATGTCGAGGCTGATCGAGTGAGGCGAAGACGCTAGCTTCTCGATTAGAACAATCACATTAGCATAGTGCCCGGCTAAGGCGGCATGGCCAAGAGTCTGAGGAGGGGTGATTAAGCACCTGTGCTTTGCATAGAAAGATGCGAGCTTAGAGTAAATTCTGTTGCTGACGAACAACGTCTTCACATTTTTGTAGTCAATTATTCTGACATCATTTCCGGACACGCTTGTCGCTCTCGTCGACTCAACCATCGCTGTTCTGCAATAACCGTCGACAAGGGGAGAATTGGTTTCCACATTCATGCACCCTTTGAAAGGCACAATGGAGTGTGACTGTTTCATCGGTACATGCTTTTCCTTGTCTGAACACAGCGACAAATAGAACAGATCGAGGCTGGAAGCAGATGGATGAACCGAAGATTGCATCAGAGCAGAGAGGGAGTGGCTCCTGGAATAACAAGTGGGACGGATTTCCTGTAATTCAAACTTATCTTGGCCACCCCCAAAGGCATGTATCATTTTCTCAAGAATCGTGAAGAGCGATCTGGAGAGGAGCCGGACGGTGTAGTCGTAAGTTCTGTTACAAGGAGACAGCTCGCGGAGATTTCGGACCACCTGAATCTGCCACATCGCCTTCTGCTGGAACTCGAACAATTTAGCGCGGTCCGACTCGGGATTGGCCTTCATCCTCCTAACCGACTGTTGAAGCTCCGCCAGCACCTCCTGCTCTTGGGTCAGCTGCGGCATGACCGTGATAAACCTTTCCATTTTCTTCACTCTCCTGTCCATCTTCTTCGACTTGTACTCCCAACCGAGCCACTTGCTGTAGTTGACTATCGGGTCGTCGAAGAAGCTTCCGATTTGGTGGTACACAGGATCGACACACCTCCTCGCGAGCCTGACCACCGCCCTGGCCACATACACGAAATCGTTGATGATCTCGTCCTCCACGAGATTCATGAGGTGGCCATCATCTTCCGATACAAGCTTCCTGATGCCCACGGATCTTGCCATCTCTTCTCTCAACCGAAGAATCTCGACATCGCTCAAGCAATGCCATATCTTAACCACTTTAGACATTAGGCTCACGACCTCGGAAGACAAAATTCCGATGATGGCTTTCTCGTGTTCTTGCGCCTTATACCGTGAGCCCCGCCAGAGATTGCCCAGCCAGGATTCGGTCGCACTTTCGCCTCCCATCGAAACGCTCACAGTGGGATCGAGCAGAGGAAAGTGCTTCTTGTTTCCTGCACCCATACGAAAATCCAACCGATCAGATACATCAACGTCACCTTTATCCCAAACCAATAGACAACAGCAGAAAAATGCTAAAAACTGCAACTCCATCAAAGCCACAAAAAGAGACATCAAACCAATCTCATTCAAGATGCCAACTTTCCCAGACAAACTACTTCTTGCCTTTTCTTTTCTTTTCTTATTTCAAAATAGCAACAGCAAAAGGGTAGCGCAATCAAGAATCACAAACGAAACTCTACCGGACCAACACTTTCCTCTAGACCGGGCGAGGCAATACCTACACGCTTGTTCTTCTAAGAGATTTCTCCGATGACATATATTCATGTCCAAGACAACAACGTTAACCCAGAAACCAAAACAGCACCACAAGCAGACAACATGCTGGAGAGCGCGTGAGGAAGAAGGCACTCACTGCCGACTCGTGAAGCTAACCAGATCGTCGTCCAAATGGAGTAACATGAAGCAACAGAAGGAGAGGGAAAGAGGGAGAGAGTGTGAGGGTGAAGCCGGCCGTCAAATAAGGATGGCATGCCAGGTAAGAAAAGAGGGGACATGGAACGGCGACAAAAGAGGGGTGAGGACGAAAGTCATTCAGATCGAGGAGGGACCAGAGGGGATTATTCGGGGTTTATCCTCTGATCTGCGATTTCGCATTCGGATCTCCCGGTGTTAAGTTAACAACTCAAGCGAGAAACAAACACAAGTACAATCATAAGGAAATGTACTTGTCGTGGTTCTGTCGTTTCCACGACGCTTACTATGCCGTCGTCCTCCTCCCACAGTTCACACCACGACGCCATTAACCGTGGGATGGAACCATCCCTTAAACTAGACTTTAATCTTAAGATCTTCCACTTTCAAATCCTCACGAGGGATGGAACCTTCCCCTAATGTTTGTCTAACTTGCTCGGATTGTCCGCGAACCTGCACTCAGGAATAGTAGGAATAGTGATGCTTTGAAAAGGAAATTTCTTGCAAAAAAAGAGATGGCAATTTTGACTAAGTAACTTTTTGCTCTATTCATATGTATATGCGGAAAGTTGGAACTATTAACAAGCTATGGTGTATCTCAGAGTTGCCACCCGCGTGATAAATCTTCGAAAAAAATAAATTAGAAAAAATCAGCCTCAACTGTTACTCACGTTGCATTTTTGCTTCCCCTGCTGTTATGTTATGATCTGTTATTTGCACCTCAGATTTTGATAGGTGATCCACAAAAGGTACGGTATTGTTTGCACATGAAAAATTGACCAATTTTTGGTTATCCGCAGACATGCGATAGGCTTAGTCGTTGAGAGCAAACTTTGATCGTTTATGAATAGAATTATCCACAACATGATGAATTGGTAACATGAAGGAATAGACAAAAAGTGAAGTTGACAATCTTTGATGCAACCGTCAAATGTAATGGAATAAAGCAACTGTTAAGGTAATAGAGTCGAGGAAACCATCGAGGTAGTGGAGAGGAAGAAACCGTCAATAACCGTTTTTGTAATCTCTAGCCTTCGTCGATAACCATCGATTGTAGGGCACGTCGTACTCTCCAAATCAATCAAATTTACTATCTTTATTTTTGTTTCATTAACTGCACTTTATTTTTCTTAATTATAATTTTTGGATTTGTTGCGTTGACGATTAAATTCCAGCATAACATCGTTACATGGTCAAGCTTTGTCATCATTTAATTTCAGTAGGGTTTGTCTACGTTTGGTTCTTTTGCAACAATCTTACTTTCCAATCGGTTAAATTCCAACATGATTTGTGTTTTTACAACACTATTAAATTCAAGTTGTTAATTATCTTGTTTGCCTGGATATTTTCTGTCCGGAGTCGCCAAAGGACCTATTCTTTGATCATTAGCGATTTCTATTTTATGTTTTTTTTTTTTTGGCTTTTCACATTAAAAATACATGCAACCACAGTTAACTAGAAGTCTCTAACTCCATGGAAACAAATACATACCTACTCAAATATGGAGGTGACGTAGCTAGCAACGACACCTAGAGGGGGGGTGAATAGGTGCTTCTGAAAAATTTGAGTTATAAGCGCAAGCAAACACAGAAGCCAAGTATTGAAGCTAAACAGATTTAGTATGCACAAGATAAAGGAGTTCAGAGTGAGAAATGTGCACACAGATTTATAGTGGTTCGGCTATAGTAAGCTTACGTCCACTCTCCCACGATGACAGCCGATTGGCTGGATTTCACTATAATGATCATAAGATTACAATGAACTTCTCTCAACTTGCTCACAAGAATATTTTCACGAGAAGTTTAAAAAGCTATCTCAACAGTTTTTTCTCGTCTCTTTCTTTTTCCTTCACTTCTTCAGAACGAATACCAGCACTCTCCTTTTATACCCTTTTCACCTCGAACTAGCCGTTGTCAAGGTGCTCCATGGGATCACTCGTCAATCTTCAATCAACCTTGATTGATGCGAGATAAACTTGGAAAGATGCTAGATAGCCGTTGAAGAAAGATTCTGGTAACTTCAGATTCAGTCGCCCATACAACTAAATCTTCAGTTTCCATTTGCGTGAGATGTTGTATCTTCTGAGAAAGGAAAGAAAGATAATATCCAATCAAGGATTCCGTCCTAATAAAGATGGACAATCATCCTGTAGATCGAATCCTTTCCCTTCCGTAATTTCCGAAATCAATCGGACTTTCGTCAATCGTGGGTCTTCTTCGTCTAGTTGCAGAATCTGAATCTGTTCAGAAACAGCTTTTAAACCATTTGAAGTCTCTGAATCTGAATCAGCTTTTCCCTGTGAATCTGAGCTCTTTACGGATCCTACTGTCGACATCTCACATGAGTCTTCTTGAGGTCTTCCAAGGCAATACTGTCCTCCATCTGAATCCATTTGAGGCAGTCAAACACTTCATCTGAATTATTCAGACGCAGACTCCTCCTTCTGATTCTCTTATAGGCACAAGCATAGTTCCTCCTTCTGACCATTTAGAAGCACAATGGTGATGACTCTTCCTTGAGTCTGAACGCCAGTCGTGGGATATTCAAGGCTCTTTTCACATCGTGGTTTCTGCAAGAAAATATTCTTCCATTAACTAGACTTCTTAAAACTAGTTTTGTCAGAATCAAAATTCTTGGCGGGATAGTAGTCGGTACTAAATCGATTCTTGCAGGCAGATTTCGAGAAGCCACCTTATTAAAATACGGACAAACCTAAACAATTATAAGAGACCTAAAATGGCGTGATTAAAATCATTGAATTAGGAGAGGCGTTCACGAGCAATCCGGCAGCGAAGGACGAAGCGACGCGAATTTCCTCCGCTTAATTAAAGCACGTAATCCGCCGAAATTACGCCAAACAACGAAACGTACGTCGAAGCGCCTCCATTTGAATGTGCGAGAGCGGGACAAGACAATTAGAAACGTGACGTTTGAGATCGCTCGTTGCAACAAAACGTGATGCTTTGCTTCTGAGTAAAGCTCGCATGGTTCTGTCCAATGATCGAGCACGCGTTGACATCAACTTATCCAGGGTCACATTGAGGACCCTTGATGTTTTTGGGGGGTCCTGCTATGAGATTTTTGTTTTTACTCTCCTTGCTCAATGATTAGAGGAATATGCGGTAATTTTGCACTTGTTAATTCGGAGATTACGTGGAGAAACGGTGACACCGAAAGCAAAGCTTGGGTTGATCTTGACCTCCTTTTTTTTATTTTTTTTGTGGGGTCATCTTGGTTTTGCCCTTTGGCTTTTCTTGAATCCGAAAGGTCAAATTTCGATGCAAAATAGAGTGGCTGTTCCGACATGATGGTATTCATCGCGAGGAGAAGCGATGATATGGATCGGGGCCGGTAAGTAAGATTTCTTGTTTGCGACAGCCCAGATAGAAATGTTTGCAGCCGAACTGGAACAACAACAAAGGGGAAGAGAAACCGTGCGCAGTGGGGAACAGAATAAAAACATGTCTTCGCACGTTGAATAATGCGAAGAATTATTCTAAATGTTCACATTTTATAAAGATTTCGAATGTTTTTCCATGTCGAATTTTATAATATTTCTGAAAAAAAACTTACATAGGTGACGTCAAATGTAAATCGAAATTTTCGGTGACAATAAGAGCGGAAAATTAATAGGCACGACTACGCGAGATACACAAAACACACATCTCACAAATGCGTAAGACACGTAGACATTTGGTTACTACTCTGTCAATAGCTAATAAATTACATAGTCTTATTAAACCAATTGATTATTTTTATGTTAAGCTAATTTATTAGAACTCAATTATTAGTTTCCGCAACAATTGGGCTTGAGCCCGACCTGAAACACTGGTTTTTTTCTGGCAAAGCCTACAATAGTGATTAGGTTAATCGATATGTGGGTAATGAATAGGTTACCAAAGTTAAATGGATCTCGACTCATCAGAAGCTTAACAAGAAAGTATATTGTTTGAAATATTTTCATTAGATCAAATTGCCCATAATTATATCGTGGGAGGTTTTTTTTTTTTTTTTGGTTATGCTTTCTTGTGTTTATGGAATACTTTCCAAACTAGTAGCAACCATATAAAGTGTTAGCGAAGCATGCCAATCTAATTGATAGTCTAATACTAATGTCCAACCCTTTTTTTTAATGCCCAACTTGAATTATATCTAAATGATCATACTACTGTGTGGTGCGAGAAAACATAATATGATTGCGAGGTTTCTCAACTAATTTTATGTTGCGAGGTTTCTTCACTAATCTTAAGTGCCACTTAATTTCAACGTAATTAGAAAATTACACTCGATTTTCATGCGCATCTTGCAGTATTCTATTTGGGAATGCACATAAAAGTTGTGCAATACGATTGAATTGGATCGATCCGTCAATTCCAATATGTCCAGCTTGATTAATGAAAAGACCAAATTGGGAACGACCTAAATTGCACAATGACTAAACTGAACAAAAGGAGCAAAAGTTTAAGAATCGAATTGATCGAATGCACAAAAGTACAAAGATCATGTTACCCCTAAAAGTAAATTAAGTTCGTTGAGAAATATTTATCCAAGAAATTGGTTTCGGGGTCTTTAATCACGTAGCCTACCATAATATTTTTATGTTTTTTATTTTTAGTTTCCGGGCGAAAGTCCTAGACATTTCGAGCACCACCTTTGCTCATATCTCCCTTCGTCACTCTCCAGCACCTTCTAGCATCCAAAGTTCTCCACTTTTCCCACCTATATAAATGCGCCCAGAAGTTCACTGACGGTTCACCGACGCATAAGACCATTTTCCGTTCGAAAACACAAACCCTTCGTAAGCTTGGCTTCTTGTTGCGATCGTCCATAAGATCATGAAGCGTGTCGACAACAGGAAAGATACCACGACGCTCCCCGTCGTGACCCGCGATGAGGAAGGCAAGAAGACGGTGGAGAAGATGGAGGTGGAGGCTCACAGCGTGGACACCCTCAAGTACATCGAGCGGAAGCTGATGGACAAGGGCGTGCAGCGGATGGAGCGCCACCCCACCGACGGCCTCGGCGGCATCGGCCGCCCGCCGCCCAAGTCCGGCCGCGGCGGCAAGTACACGTGGGAGGGGCCGGAGGACCCGGCGGAGAGCGAGCTGGCTCCGACGCCACCGGCGATCGACGAGAGGGACCCGAACTACGTGGACGAGGAAGCGGAGGAGAAGGCGACGCGAGGGGAGGACGGGGAGGTGGCCGAGCTGGTGGTGGGGGAGGTGGAGGTGGCCAAGGCTCGCGAGGTTGGGGTTGCTAGGGTCGACGTTGATCCTCGCTTGAAGGTGGACCAAAAAGAGGATTGAGAAAATGATGAGTCATTAGTTGTCAAGTGAGACTGCTGAGCCTATAGCTGTCACTAGAGACTGGGATTGTACATGTTTTAACGATTAGATGTTGACACACTCGACTAATTATGTTCGTATGTAATGTCTTGAGGATTTCTCTTATAATGTAATGTTTCATCCTCTAGTGTCTTCGATTGGCACGAGGATTGTGGATTTGCTTTTGCTTTTGCTGTATACCAGGACGGGCCATTCGTTATCGGAGAGAAAACTAAATGTTCTGCATATTATATAAAAGGTTATCTCCATAGACATTATTTTCTTTTAAGACGAATTACTCCGTTGCGATATAATTATTTAGGTAGAGTATGAAAAGTAATCCATGTTAATGGGCAAAAAGACATTAGAAATGTCAATATGTCAAAATTTGTTGCGTGTGGTATTTATTTTAGTATTAAAATAAAGAAAAAATGGGTCAAATTAATTATGTAATATTTATAATTAAATTTTTATTATGACGTGGCGTGCATTTCAAAAAATTCAGTCGATGTGCCAAAAAAATTATTTAAATTAAATTTTGAAGTAAGCTGAAAGTTTTAAAAAGAAAAATTAAAGAGAGAGAGGCTGGAGAACAGGCGAAGAGGGCTTGGTGCCCAGCCTCGCTGTTCATGCCCTGTGCTCGTTGGTGAAGGTGGGCTAGCGAGAGCGAGGGCTGCCTTGCCACCTATTCTTCGCCCTCTCTTTTTCTTTTTTCTTTTTATAATATTTTTTAGTTTTTTTAATTTTTTTTAGCTAATACTTGAGTGATTTGAAAAATGTATTGATATTAAAGTAACAAATGTACCCAAGTTTTGGCATTTCTTATGGCCTTTAATCCATGTTAATAATGTCTTCTTATACAATATGTATTGTTAGATTGTATGTTAAGCAGTATTGATATGGATACGCGATATGACTCGATAAGATACACGTTATTTCACGTTATTTCTTAAAAAATAGAAAATTTCGATATATTAGGACACATTATTTAGTGAATAAATATATTTTTATATATACATATCAATGAAAAATTATTTTTTGGGATTGCAACTTCGAGCGATAACTAGGCTCATGATTTTCAAGTTTGTCTATCCTTTCGTTCTTTGGTCGCCTTCGCGCGTCGTGGCTTATGTCAATTAGCGAAGTGTTGTCTTTAGCTTTTCTCATCTCTTAGGCCGATGAAACCTGGATTTGGTGAAAACTCAAATTTGTTTGTTGCGTTTCGTCTGCTATTTTACCGCCCTTCTCTCCACCATCATCAACTCTGGCCTGCCTCGGCACTCCGCCATCACTGTCCTCACCATCCCAGACGTCTACCTTGCCTACTTTGACCTCACGCGCCACCTCTTCCCCACTTCCCTCGCTGTTCTCCTCCACTAGCATGTGCTCATCCAGCTCTTCTCGTCCTCTTCTCCGGACTCGTGTGTCATCGACGAGTCCAGCTGATTGACCGCGTGTTCGAGCATATCTTCGACATGTGGCGGTACTTCATAGATACGTATTCCATTTAAATTTTGTCTGTTACAAAATAAAAATTTTAACTTTCTACAAGGAGCTGATGATAGAATCCGAGTACTTTTGCGGAAGATATATTTTAATCTCCCATATTGTATTGGATGTTATTTTAAAAAAAAAAAGTAATCTCCTTTAATGGGATTAAATTATTTCAAACGATTGTGGGATGCAGATTCATTGATAATAAACAAGCGTACGGAAAAAACATTTTTATAATTGGGCAAGAGAAAATAAAATGAATATACGAAAAGACATTTACTAACATTTTAGCCGCATGCGTGGGTAGCGGCCCCTCTAGCCACTAGATGCCGGAGCTATTGGAGTTGGCGAATACTTCAGGGACCCTTATTTCTCACATCGAGCATGCCCACTTGAGTTTAGGGAAACAGAAGTATGAACTAATGACATGTGATCTCTATACACGAAAAGCAAGAGTTCGAGGGCAGCGCCCCCGAGATAGGGATCCCGCTAGCCGGTCAACGGATGGGGATTTCATTCCCCGATGAGTGAACGGCAGCCCCACTAGCCGATAAGCGGGCAGGAGCGTGGGGATAGTTCCCTCGAGACAATATCGATTTTATGTTTTTATTTAAATTGATCCATTACTTGTGGGGCTCGTTTTGAGTTATATATATTGTCTTTTTTCATTCATTATAACCGTGTGACAGAAAATCTAATAATACGGACTGCAGGACGTAATCTCTTTTTTTGAATAAAATTGGATAAATTGTGTTATTCTTTTTTTTTTTATCTCTGTCATTCTTACTATTCGATCATACTATTCGATCGGTTGAATCTCGTCAGGAGCAGACGAACTTCGAGTGTTACAAGAAATTTGACCTAACGGGAGTTACGTTAGTGGGTCGAAAGTGATGAAGCGTCAACCGCTAGATGCCGGAGCGGCTGAACTTGAGGTTACCGACGACACTTGGAAGTACTAGGCTACTAGCAACATGGGTTACCGCCACCTGTCGCGACGGTTCAGAATTGGCGACACGATGAAAGTGACCAGCCGTGGGCCTGCCGTGCAATTCACTCGTGGGTTGTAGAGTCCTTCATCTTGAGAAAATATTAGGTACGGAATGGATATTCTCAACGTGACATCTAGGTTCCAATCATCGTGCGACACCCCTTGAAAGTCTCTGTCTGACGCGACTGCTCTGCCTCCCTCCCAACTCACGCAACAACACGCCGATAACCACGACATCGGCGGCTCGGCTCCATTTGGAGCTGCCGCTTGTGTAGCGGACGACGTACGGCCAGTCGCAGGAGCGAGGGATTTCCAACTCCGTGACGAGGCTCAGCACGAGCTCCACGTGCTTGCAGAGGAAGGAGCCGAGGACCCCGCGGCGGAGCATAGTGATGAACTAGTGCAGCCTCAGGGTCTTGCAGAAGTAAAACAGTGAGGTTCGCCGCGGTTTGACGGCCAGATGATCCTCATCTTGGTGACCTGCAGGGACTCGGCGGCTGAGGATTCGGCGGGTTTGCCGTCGATGACGTCGACTTGGAGCTTGCAGCCTGGGAGGGGCAGGTTCTTCGAGACGGTGAGGGGGGCGTGGGCAAGGGTTCGTCGGGGTTTTGCGCCGTTGTCAGGTGTGGAGGTGCAGGGAGGTGAAATGGTGGTGGAGAGATTGGGAAGCCATTGATGGAGGGCTGCAACTCTGATATGAGTTGGGAGGGAGGAAGAGCAGTCGCACCAGAGAGAGAGAGAGAGTTTTTCAAAGGTAAGAGAGTTCTTCGGAAACCGCGGAACTTTTCTGCAAGTGGAGCCGCCTGCGTCACGTGTCGTACGATGAGTGGGTTTAGGTGTCACGTCAGGAATAACCCGTCCGTACCGAATATTTTCTCCTTCCTCGCAATTAAATTTACTGGCAGAAATCGTACATGAAAAGCACACGCGTGTCTACATTTATTGGGGTCGCATCTTCACACGTTTAAAACAATAAACTCGCAAAAGAAAAGCTTCATGGAAAGTTCATCAGTCACTGATATTTTCTTGCTATGATGTAATTATGACATAATAACTAATTCAAATCAACACAATTCATACCTATATCTTAAAATATTCTAACCGGAAGGCCTAATTTCATCGTGCCCTGTAGAAGCTTTTCGATGACTATTTACCCCAAAAAACAGATAGTCAAATTGTCGAATATTTGCAACTCACGCGTACGTCTTAAAATATTCTGTGCGAAAGTCCTGATTTGATCGTGTCTTGTAAAAGCTTTTCAATGACACTTATTTACCTCCAAAACGGACAGTCGAATTGTTAAAATATTTGCAACTTTCAATCATGAGCATACGATCTTGATGGCGTCAGGAAAACTGCAAATTTCGCAAGTCATGTCATCAAACGAAGACCTCATTTTAAGCTTTCAAACACATGGAAAAATCACTTCAATCGGTGTTCATAAATAACTATGAGCCTAACAATTTTGCGCATTGCGAGAAAAAAAAATGAGTCACGGGTTCTCCGATGGGCCCGAGAATTAGATTAATTGGTGTATATCTGGTAAAATTTCCGACCCCCTTTTTTTCTTTTGTTCCTCGAAATAGAAATCCATTTGTGTATATTAATTGCAACGCCAAGCCTCCTAACCGCTCCCCCAAGCTTCCCTAACCTTCGAGGAGCGTCTGCAACTCGTTCGTTCGTGCCCCAACCTCAAGAATTGGTAACCTCCATTCTCAAGCTTTAAGCTCGGCTTCCAGTGCTACTTCTCGGCCGATTGCTTTTTGTTCGAAATTTCTTGTTGATTCAAGTTCCTAGCCAGCCCTGAGCATTGTTCTATCTTCATTTTGCATAGGACTCCAGCGAAAAAACCACAGTCAACTCTATCAACTTGTGGACACATCCCGAGATCGCGAGCTCACCTCGCATAAAACCAAAGCTAGAAAACTACCGGGTAAGCTTCTTAAACTTGTTTAGATGCTTGCTAGATCATTGTATTACCATGATTAAATGTCGAGCGTTCGAGATCAAGCTCATCGGTCGTCGTGATCTGTGTAAGCTGACTTAGGTTAGTTTGAGATGTTTTTTAGGCTAAAATATGAGATATGTAGCATGTAGAGTTGATTAGAGGAGCTTGAGATTGAAATCGAGACATTGAAGTAGGTTTTGAAGTCGGTTTGTGTTTCATGGGCAAAGTTTGCCAAAATTGGCGTCGCAACAGTGGCTCCGGTGGCGTTGTTTATCTTCCCCGACGATGTGCTGGTCGATCAATGAGACTTGACCCGATCAACGCATACATGGTGTTGACACATCAGCTGTTGGATTTTCTTAAAAAGAAAACCTTTTTTCCAAATTAAAAAATGATTTTTAGAAAATAAAAAAAATTGTGATCGTGTGGCTCAAGCTTGACCATGCGTTACGATCTTAGTTGTCCAAATCATTTTTGAAAATTAAAAATTCTTTTATGATCTAACGGTTTTTACTATGCCTTGTGTCACCATTAGAGCCCTCAGATTATTAATTAGCAAGAAAATAGAAAAATTCAAAAATTTCAAATTTTCCCAACAAAGTGATGTCGTTTTAGGTCGGTTTGAACCCCTACGGTTCAGGCTAGGCACCCACAAGGCGTGAACCAGGTCAACCCGACCCAATCTAGAAAATGATTAAAAAATTCATAAATTAATAATAAAAATCAGAAAATTATTTTGGAAATCCAAAAATTGGAAAATTCATAAACAAATTCTAAAAATTGGGAAAAATTTCTAAACTTTTTCAAAAAATTCCCAAAAGCCTAAGAATTAGGCAATGGGCCATTTCAACTGGCCAATCCTATCTTTGATTATTTCCCTTCCCTTTCTTTCTAAAATGACCATTTTACCCTTGTACGCAAATTGTCTCAAAAAAGTTTCTAAAAAAAGCCCATAAAAAAAAGGGGGGGGGGGGGGGGGGACAATCCACCTTGACTGGCCAAACTATATTTTGTGATTTTAGTTCTTGATTCATCCTTAAATGATGATTTTACACCTCATGGACAAATTGTCTACAAAAAATCCAAGAAATCTCAGAAAATCTCTAAAATTGAGAAATGAGTACATTCAATTGGCTAACCCTAGGTCCGATGATTTAGGTTCCTAATCCCTTCAAAATGATAAATTTTCCCATGAATTGCCTTCAAATTATCCCAAACTCTTTTCAAACCTTAATACACCCCTTCTCTAATCCAATAGAGTTTTACTAGGGAAGCCATGTATTGATTTGATGTGTTTTATCCACATATTTTAGATCCTTAATTTCGCTCTATCTTTATTGATTGTGAGTGATAGCTTAGATATCCCCATCTATATATGAACTCCTGGATTTTAGGACTTTCTCATTCTGATTCATCTGCATGAAAATCTTAGTTAGAAAAATCATTCAACTTAGATACCGAAAGGGAGTCAATGAAAATATTGGTGTAATTAAATCATCGATCTCAATCTCTTAGTCTCATTAGAGTCATATCGCTACTCCCACCACCCGACTAGGTTTCTAATTTACTTTCCTCAAAGATCGTGGCGACTTCGAAAGCATGTACACCTATGCACATGTCACCCGACCACACCTAAGGTCGAACTCAATTCTTAAATCCCACTGTTGCTTGAGGTAAGGACTTCAAGAGTCCAAGCCAATTTCACAATCGCATCGGTCCGTAGAATTTCGGTAGTACATTCTAGACCCTACACTCCGCTCCGCGAGGAGGGTCGCAATCGACTTGGCGACTCTACTGGGATTTGGTTCTTAAACCTTTAGAGAGTTTGATTAAAAAGTTGGGTATTTTTCTAACTTGAATTTTTCTGTAGATGCTCTTGAGATAAGGTATATACACTAACCATTGTGTTTAGATATTTTGTAGATGGAGAAATAAGGGGTGGAGTCTATGTTGACTTTGTTTTTTTGAAGTTTTGAGTTTGGAATGTATGTTTATTCATGTATTTATTGGTGGTGTTCTGATATAACCTATGGTGCATGTTACTATGTTTGGTGATCACAACCTTTTGCACACACCTGCAATCAAATCCCGACTATGACCACCTTTAGGTTGACCTTAGATAGAGAAATGGTACAAAAAAATATTGTGTTCGATTGCACCTGAGATTTTATATTCATTCTTCGCTCATGATCCGGATTGGTGATTCGAACCCTCTCGGGCGGGTGCTCTTGGGGAATCTACCATATAACGGATCGTAGCCTTAGCCATAGGTTCCATACTCCCATTTTGATTTTATATTCTTATACTTACTTGTCCATAAACATATTTATGGACGGTTGTATACCTAAACAACAAAGTCAAAAAAAAACAACAAAAAAATTCGTCAAACATTGTGAATAAGATTTCTTCCTCTACTAGTTCGCTTTTGATTGAAATTTCATTATTGAAATTCATGAGAATCATCGAACGCTTTGGGTATTTAAGTTTACAATTGAAAATTTATGGAAATTACTCTTCAAATTGAACATTGAGTATGAATTTCAAACACCTCTAATCCGTCCCTACAAAGTAGATGGTTCATCTAATTTTCAATCATGGGTTTAAAATCATATTTTGTGTTAAATTCTTTCAATTCAAAATGAAATTTTGGGGCATAAATTTGAAATTATATTTTCAATAAAATTCAAGTCACATTTCGTGTATTGATTTCTTGAACAAAAAATCACATCCTTTTTGCCAGAAAAGATCCGTAAAACAATATTTGAAAACTAATGCCCCATTTCACATAACAAAACGTTTTGAAATGAATAGGCATTTGATTCATAACTGTGTATTGATCTTTTAGTGTCACCTCCTCTTACTATGAAATCTTGGCAGATATCGGATGCCCATAGCTAGGGGATTATGGGATATGTATTGTTGCCTCTTTTCATTTAAGGATGGTCTCATTGAAAGATCTCTTTTTGATTCAATACTAACATTTTTTTTTCTTTTGATAGGTTGTATACAATGACCATCTATTAGAATGCCTTTATGTGATCACATACTTGGTGTCGGACAATAAAAGATAGGGAAAGATGGTAACAATATCATTCTAATTAGAACAATTAGAGTATCATAGTTGACTTGTGCATCCGTCCTCTTATCAATAGGTCAAATGATTCTCAAAAGAAAAAATCTCTAATGAATTATAAGTGTGAGTCATCTTCACTTTTTAAGGAAGCTGACACAAGTTCAAAATAGAGAGTAAGGTTGTATCACTCCAAATTTTGCATTACCTAAAAGATCTTTAATTGACACATCCCTGCTTATTCTTACAGGGTTATCAAGCCACCAAGGGATAAGTAAGTATCCTTCTCCTTAAGTCAAATCAAAACATTTGAGACATTTTAATCACAAGGAATTCTCAATGTCGTCTGAAAATGAATAGCAAATGTGTTTGTCAAAAAGCCATTCTTGACATTGAAATGTCTAGAAGAAGCCAAGCTTTGGGAATTACTTCTTGAATATCTTCTCATTTCAAGATTGCTTGTTATCGAGAAGGAAAAAAAACCGGCACTTGATTTCTACAATTTTTTTAAACATAATTTTGAAAATAATTTCAAAACCCATGCCATAAGTGTGATTTTCGCTCATGTCGTGATTTTTGCAGAAAATTTTGAAGAACGATACCCCATGAAAGTAAATAGTCGTTTCGATAGAACCATTCGTATCATGAAATAACTTGTCGATCCGTTTCTCTTGAAATAGATAAATGGTCGATGACTCAAGTAGTTGAGATAAATGAACGGAATCGTGAAGGGAGTCCCTTTAGAGCAAATCCCTCCATTCCCGCTAAAGATCAATCCGGGGCAAATTCTCACATGTCACTAAGAAAGCATATTGGGACAAGGCCATCAAGCCCATCCTGGCAAGTAGCAAGACATGTCTTACTGGGGCATGATATATTGAGAAGGATATCATCAAGCATTGAAAAGACAACACTTTGAATTCTTTTCCTAAAAATCCAAATAAACCCGAAATATGAATTAACATTTATTTCTTCACATGCCGGTGGAAAGAGATATGAAAGTCTAAACAAGAGATACCCCTTATTAGATAGAGAATACAGGGATTGTGAAATAGCAATGAGCTATTTAGCTGGAGCAAGTGTCGCCTAACAGGGCAAGTATCACCTAACTATGGCAAGTAGATCGTTGGTGTGATTAGACACAAAAAAAAGATCTCCCCTTTCCAGCAAGTCAATGGATGCAAAAGAAATGCATACCCATCAAGTAAAAAGAAAGGTGTACTCGTCAAGCAAATGTGGTACAAGCTTTTTTGTGGATTACACCTCCAATCTCAATGAAAGAGGTCCAATAGAGATCATCCATGTCGGAATGAAATCTTGAAGTTGTCAACACAAACTCAAGTGAAGGGTAATTTTCTATTATTCCAATTTAACCTTTGATTGTCTCATTCCGAATATGAGTTTATCCTCTTTTTTCAGCAAGAAATTATTAACCCCGAACAGAACTTGAAGAAAGAGTTCACCCACGTGGATTAAAAGAAACTAACATTGGGATATAAAAAATAAATCAAGAATGATCTTTGATTAAGTGGAGAGTAAAATGTGTCGTCTCCACAGCACATTCTCTAATATGAAATCTAATATGAATTTCTTTATTTCTTGAATAGAAAATGTCAATAACTTCAAGGAACACATCCAAAGGGATTCGCAATCATCAAGCAAATATAGTTCATGGCATTGGGAGATTTTCGAATGAGAGCATAGATAATGACTAGCACAACCTGATGGAGGGATCCTTTTCAATGCAAACCTCTGAGGTGAAAAGAATCAAAGACTATCAAAGACGCAGCCAAGAATTAGAAGGCATCATTCCAACTTATCTTGAATTTGGGAACATGAATTGATGCTTAATGTAAATCTTTATAGGGGTCATCGTGTCAAAAGGAAATACCTAAATTGAAAGCCATTCAAGCTAGGCAATAGGCCCACTGATACAAAGACGGGTGAAACGTATTCGTTCCAACGTTATCTCCTCTATCATACTCTCATTAGATAATTTCATTTCTCTGGCAGGAAACCATCTGCGATTTTGTGGATTGTATGCAGCAAATGGAGTTGGTATTATCCTGATCCCTTTGGATGTAAAATCCATTTTAATACTCCCTTTTATTTTCTCAGGGTTATGGCCACAGCAAGCGGGAATCCTTGCCAGGCTTTTACAGGTAGGTGATCCATTTTCCCTAGAGTATAAGGGTATTCGAGAATCTAGCAAATCTCAAACTTCAAGTCTAGAGCAAAATGCCTAGCGTTCTTAAAACTTTAAGCAATGTGCATGTCTAAAGGAATCGGGGGGGTTATCCAAAACATAATTGAAATATGCATGTGGCATCTCAAAATCCCCCGTGGAGATTAAACTTTGGAGAAAATGAAACGAAATTTTTCAAAGGAAGTGTTCAAACCTTCCAAAAGATGCTTTCTCAAATGATGAGACGTAAATCGTACCTAAACACATCCATACACACTTAGAGGTGAGTGGAGTGAAGTTGAGAGTACAACCTTAGTCAACGGATGTAGGATCATCCAATGCTCACATGGATTGAGATGATGAGAGGGTTCATTTCTCCTTTCTAACCACTATAGGTGACCATTGGTAACCCCTTTGAACGAAGATTTTTTTTTTTTACAAGGGTCAAGAATCACTCCATATCGGGGCAAATGGAGGTAATTCCAACAGCAGCATGAAGTAAATGGTTATGTATTTTCTTGCTCGAACTAACATTAATCTACAAGTGTTTCTTGCATTAAGCTCATATGGTAAGTCAAGTATATTAGGATGACGAAAAGTATTCATTTCTCTATTCTATACACTTTCATCCTTTGTATAGCTCAATTAAGCCCGTATATTCATTTCGAAAACCTCGTTGGTGATCATTGTCTACTCCAAGATAAAAATGACATCACCTCAAGCGAAAGAACTCAAAGAATCGAGTTTGCATAGAAGAATCAAATCAACTGTCCAACTGTGCTAGATTTCATTTGCATGTGTATCTGGTATAATCTTTGAAAGTTCTCTTATCTTTAAAAAAAAAAAGAAGAAGAAGAAAGGCGGGACTAAAAATGAAAAAAAAAAAAGAGTGGAAAAGCCAATTCCGGCATCAAAAGAGCAAAGTGTCAATCAAAAGTAAAGCCAATACCCGTTCAAATCCCTATTTATTTTAAATGCTTCAGAATTCACATGTATGTTTTTCATAACATTTATGAAAAATGTCTATATGTTGTCTCTCTTGTAAATCCCAATGGGATTGAGTTACAAAAAAAATTCCCCATAAGAATCAAGTTGCAAAATGTACTCCTCCATTGGAGTTCACGTCGTTCTCAAGTAACAACAATAGCAGAAGTTCATACCATACTCATATAACGATGAGTTCTTTGAAAACTATTTCCAAAAGACCAAGATCAGTGACAAATTGCAATGATCACCAATGTCAAACTCTTCTCATATACTTTCTAGGCTAAAACAAGCTTTTTTATCATTTGATCCTTAATCCTAACCAATATTACAATCAATTAAAGTATTTACAGAATAAGGCATTTGAGTAACATGGAGTAGAATAATTTTAAGCATCCCTCGAAAAAGTACGAATAGGATTATTTCTCTCTCATTTTGCAGGGTTCTTAACTCGTAAACCTAGAGCAAATGATAAAATCTTTTGTTCATTGGCCTTGACTCATTTATGAGTCCCCCTTGGAAGCTTTTCTTAATCCCAACATTACGGTCCTTTAAAAGATTTTTTCTGGTCAATCAGAATATGTACTTTGTGAATAATATCAAAATCCTAGATTATAGGTTTTGTGAGATTAATCGAGACATCTCGTAATGTTTTCCCTAGCAAATGAAAATTCAAAACAAATTTCTGAAAATTATAAGAGGTCCTCTTTAATATGAGTACTCCAATTGATAATTAACCAAACCCTTTTGGTAATTTCATATCATTGACCCAAAATCTTTTCCACTAGGAATTTTGATCACCAATGTCATATTACAAGATGGTTTGGATAATCTCCTACATCAGGTTGCATTTGTCATAATTTTACATGATGCGTAGATAATCATCATAGGAGCACAATTCGTCTTAAGGCTTGAAATATTTGAGATATTTGAAATCTTTTAATCTCTAATCTATCTCTTGGTTGCTTCAAAAGCAACATGAAAATGTAATTCAGGCTTGAGTTTTTGCAGGATTCCTAGCCTCCTCAGATCCAAAAATGGCACCCCTTGATAAGATAATTCAGCTTAGAGTTTCTGCATGATTCCTAGTCTTCCCAGATTTAAGAATTGTACCCAAAATCAATCTTTCAATTTTTACCTCTTCTGTCTACCCAAAAGGTGACATTTAGGTAATCTTTGATGACTCCTATCATGGATGATTAATCTTCAAGTCTTGAATGTATGCACCACTTAGGCTAGTCCTTTTAGTATGATATGTCGTCTCTAGAATTCTTCATTAGGAATTCTATTATGGAATGATTCATTTTCAAGTTCTGAATTGCAGGCACCACTTAGGTAAGTCCTTTTGTAGGGTATGTCGTCCCTAGAATCAATAATGAGGGATTCTATCATAAATTGATCTACCATATGGATCAAAACTTAGGCGAGTCATTTTAATAGGACATATCATCTCTAGAATCATTTCATTAGGAATTCTATCATGGTTTACCTACTATATGGGATCAGAGCTTACCATCCTTAGGATATTCTTAGAATGAATCCCTACATATCTTTTCAAAAAGCATGATATTCATGTAAGTGCCACATAAACCTCTATCTAATCTCTCTCATATCATAAGAATCTCCTCCAAGCTAGTGTGGACTCGAGCTTACCCAAAGGTGTATTAGAGGTCAAATGTCATAACTTTTTGCTTTCTCAAATTGGGTCGATTAAGGCTCATGTGTTATCTCATCTTTGAAAAAGAAATCTACCAAGCTCCCTCTCAAAGCGGGACAGTTGTTAAACACTTGGATTTTAATCATCTTTTTCCTTAAGATAATTAATAGAAAATCTATAAAAACTCATAAAATTAAAATTCAACTTTGGAAGCTTTAGCCAAGCCTAAAGAATCAATTTTGAAAAAAAAAAATAATTTGATATTTTGAATATTTTTAATTTTTCGTATATATTACTAGGAAAATACCGAAAAAATCAAGAAAAATAAAATTTGTGGCCACAAAAATACGAAAAAATATCTAATATTTTTTATTTTAAATCCATTTTCATTTTTTTGGTAAGTTAAGAAATATACAAACTAATCACAGCACAGATACAAAAGGGAGACTAAACACGAACCTCGTACCCAGGGTTACATAGTCGATGTCTCTGAGGGTGCAAGGGTGTAGGCCAAGTAAAAATCGAAAAAACAACAAACCACAAAAAGGTCGAGCTAAAGACAACCGGCCAATAAGAAGGGCCGAAACAGAGCAGGCTGACACAGTAGCCACAACAAGCAGAACAAGCAAAGCCCACAAAACAGAGACACGAGCAAGGGATCCAGCAAGCACACAACAGCTGAAGGTAGCAAGTAGGATAACAAAAGAGAATCCCGCCTGAGCTGTTCACTTTAACCACAGCAACATACGTCCAAGTGCTGAACAGCAAAGCCTAGAGCAGCAACCTAGCATCAGTAGTCAGACAGGATCGAAGAATAGCAGCCCACGCAAAAGGTTGTAGCAGAACAAGCCAACAACAGCGACCGCAGGCAAATGAGGCAACTCCCAGCAGTGCTACACTCAACTGGAACTCGAGCAGACACCCAGTAGAGTGCGAAGATCAAGGACAGCAGCCTGATGAAAGCAGGCTCATAATGGCCAGCAACCGCCACAGCGTTTAGAGGAGGCAAGGATAAGGCAGCTCAGCATTACCCCGGAAATAACAAGATGGGAAAAAACGCACAAATCAAGCAAAAACAGCAAGCGGCAGCTCCCAGGAATGTTGAACTCTTCTACTGCGCAGCATGTCATCCACTAGCTTAGGGGACATAGCTTTGTCTCTCACAAATTTAATTAAGTGCTTCTTCAATGCCAGCACAGAAAGCAATTTGCCCGGAAGAGGATGTCATTGCGCTACGGCCATATGAGGTGGCACAAAGCCGCAAAAGAATACCGAGCAATTCTTTAGTGGAACGAAGCACCCCCAATGACCTTAACTGTCCAGCGAAGGCTCTCATGCCATCCACTATTTGTCCAAACCAAATTGTTATTAGAAGCCCAGAACTGCACCAATTCATTAGGGATTGGACATCGAAAATACAAATGCTCAATGGAATCTGGTCTGAGTTGACAGAAAGCACACCAACCTTCCTCAATTCTTCGGTAATTCAGCAGCAAGGTTTGGGTAGGAATTCGATTCAACGAGATGATCCACAGCAAGAAGGAATGACGGGACACGATGTCGTTGTCCCAAACAAAAGAGTGCCAAGGAACCAGCGACCCCCGATCCCGAATGTGGTTCCAAGCAGAGGCAGCCGAGAACATACCAGTATGGTTCACCAGACACCTGCAGCGATCTAGTGTCTCTGGGACTAGCGGAGGAAAAACTTCCGGCCAAGAGCAGATTTCATGAAGATCCGAGAGAGAGGGGGGGTAGAAGACAGAACCCTTTTCACAAAAGCATCACGAGAGATGCCAGAGCTATAGATCTCCCTGTCCGAGAATAATTTATAAAGGGGACCCCGTTAATGCCAATTGTCAAATCAAAAGGAGATAGATTCTCCATTACCAATACGCCACTGAAAACATGTATCAAAGGAAGCCCGTAGGTCAAGTATCTTCTTCCATGCCCAAGAAAAAAAGGTGGGCTTCCAGACAACCCAAATATTCTGAGTTTTAAGAAAGTAGAATGGATCCACTTACACCATAAAGACTCTTTATTTGAGAAGAGTATCCATATGTGTTTCAACGTCGCAGCACGATTGTAATCTCCCAATTTCCGTATGCCTAAGCCTCCCTCTTCTTTAGGTCGGCACACTTGTATCCGGGGAACTTTAGCTCCTCCCACGCCCAAAAGAGGTCCTTTCCAAAGGAATTGATGAAGGATGCGCTCAATATCTGAGAGCACCGCTTTAGGAAGAGTAAACACACTCACCCAAAATACATGAATGGCATGCAACACGGACTTGACGAGCTGGAGGCAACCAGCAAAGGATAAGAATCTGTGGCACTAAGATTTGGCGCGCTCTGTGATTGCACTAACTAGGGAGTGACAGTCCGCTTTAGTCAATCTGGATGAAATAACCAGGACTCCCAAGTAGCGGAATGGGAGAGATCCTTCGGTGAAGCCGGGGACTCCAGAATATCATTTCGGGTTATCATAGAGCTTCCCAAGAAGAAGAATTCACTTTTGTTCAAGTTTGGCTTCAAACCAAACCAACTAGAAAATCTGTCAATACCCATCTTCAGCAAGTTAATGGAAGCAAGGTTTGCTTTCGAGAATAAAGCACATCGTCCACGAAAAAGAGATGGGACAATCGAGAGGCCCTACACCTCTAGAAAAACTTGAAGTTGGGCAGCCTAGTAGCCTCTAGGATACTCGAGAAGATCTCCATCACAAGCGTAAGGGTGACATTGGGCCCCCTTGCCTAAGACCCCTGCCACTAGGTAAAAGCCATAGAGTTCTCCATTGATAGCCACCGAAAACATTAGGGATCTAACACAGGTTAGAATCAGCACCGTGAGATGCTCAGGGAACCCGAAAGCCTTAAGAACCAGGTCAAGGAAATTCTAGTCAACCGAATCATAAGCTTTGTGAAAGTCCACCTTAATTGCACATTTCGGAGATAAGGGTCAAGGTGAAATCCACAAAAGAGCTCCTGAGCCAGCAAAATATTATCACTGATGCGCCATCCCTTAACAAATGCTGTTTGGGGGAGGCTAATTATCGAAGGAAGAACCCGGGCCAACCTATTTGCAATGACCTTGGTAATGCATTTATAAATGGTGTTGCAGCAAGCAATAGGATGGAAGTCATTCAGATTAGTCGCACCAGGGACTTTCGGAACCAGAGTTAGGATAGCAGTGTAAGCTCCTTCAAGAGACACCCCGAGCAAAAGAAGTCCTTGACAGCCATCGTAACCAAGGGGCCAACAACATCCTAGGATTGCTGGAAAAACTCAGTCGAGAACCCATCAGGGCCCGGGGCCTTTCCTTGGAAGAGAGAGCACCGTATCGTGAATCTCAAGATCTGTCACAGGCTGAGATAAAGAAGCTATCTGATTAGGATCAAGAGGACAAGCGATGACTGACATGAGGTCCTAGACCGAAGGGAGATTAGAGGCAAGAGCCGGGGCCAGCAAATCCTTGAGGAAAGAAACCACGTGGTCCTGAACAAGCTGAATATCAGTCAAGAGATTCCCGAAGCTGTCGGTGATTGAAAGGATTCTATTTTGGAGATGTCTCTTGTTGACCGAGTGGTGGAAGAAACTCGTGTTAAGGTCGCCTTCCCGGGTCCAAAACCAGAGCATCCTGAATAGCCTTCAATTCATTCCTTACATTTGAAGTACGCAAGGAGATGTCAGAGAAGGCCTCTTTATTGAGTATTTCAGCCGAGCCTTCAGAATTTTCAGCTTAGTACAGAGAGCAAACATTGGTGTCCCCACCACCTGGGATTCCCAAGCTTGAGAAACCACCACAGTATAAGAGGGGTGAGATGTCCAAAATTTGAAAAATTTGAAAGGTTTCCTTCTCAACACAGGAGGCACAATGCGAATCAAGATTGGGGTATGGTCTGACACCCCAGGGGCCAAGAAAGTAGCTTCCAAGAAGGAAAATTCCCCACTCCAGTGGACATTGATCAGAGCCCGATCAATCTTACGTTGTTTCCTGGAGGGCCCGGTGCCCGTTGACCAAGTGAAAATTACTTCTTAAGTCATCTTATTTTCCTTTTTCACTTTTTCTAAGTTGTGACATCACTCTCTAATAAATCAATTTGCTTCTCAGCTAATTATACATAGAATTGCTCAATTTTGGCAAGAGGGGCCTAACTGAGCTTTTATTTTTCCAATTTAGTCTCCAAAACACTAAAAAAATAAAATAAATTTTTTTTAAGGAATGCCTATGCAAATCAATGACCTTTACCCTATGGTTTTCATGCTTCCAAAACCATTGGTGGAGTTGATTTGGCTTGATTTGATCATTAGAGTCCTCAATTGCTCAAAATTCATTTTCGGGTCCGAATAAGAATTTGGGGTTTTCACATAATTTCAAACCAATTTCCCCCAGCCTTGTCATTCCTAAATGAAATCCATGGTGTAAAGTCTAATTTTGGTGTTTAATTGAATTTATTTGGTCGTCGTTGTCGAGTTAGCCAAGTCGGGCAGCCCTGACGCAGCGACCTGAAACTGTTCATCGCGTCTTCCTTCTATCCTAGAACCAGAGCACCAACGAGATAGCCAAGGGGGGTTTATGGACAAATTTTTGAGCTCCGATTGTCCTTGTTGGAACCCCAGCAGAACCAGTCAGACTTGGGCCACTGTCGATATACAAATGGCGCGTGGCTGAGCATTTGGGGGCGGGGCTGTGTAAGCTAGCGTAGGAGAGGGAACGCGGGCAGAAAATTTTCGATTGGCAAAGGAGGAATAAAAAAATGAGGGGGGAGAGTAAATCTTATTCGGTTACATGGGATTCTAGAAGGTGCAAAAGAGAGGACAACTAAGAGAGAGAGAGACAAAGATGGGGAAGACGAGAGAGCGCTCCATGAAAATCACCATTAGAGGAAAACTCGAGAGGAACTTTGCGGCACTGATCATGGCGAATGGAGCAACGGCAAGCCTCCTAATCGGTCCTCCAAGCTTCCCTGACCTCCAAAAAATGTTTGTAACTCGTCCATTCGCAGCCTAGCCTCAAGAATAGGTAACCTCCATTCTCGAGCTTCAAGCTCGGCTCCCATGGCTACTTCTCGGCCGATTGCCTTTTCTTCAAAATTTCTTGTTGATTCGAGTCCCTAGCTAGCCCTGAACATTGTTCTATCTTCATTTTGCATCAACTCCACTGAAGGAACCATGGTCGATTATGTAAACCTGCAGACACATCCTAAGCTCGCGAGCACACCTCGCATAAAACTGAAGTTAGAAAACTACATGTTAAACTTCTCGAACCTGTTTAGATGCTTGCTAGATCATTCGTTTGAGGATTGAACGTCGAGCGTGCAAGATTGAGCTCACCAATTACCATGGTTGTGTAAGCTGAGTTAGGTTAGTTTGAGATGGTCTTTTAGGCTAAATATGAGATATGTTGCATGTAGGGTTGATTAGGAGAGCTTGACATCTAAATCAAGAAGTTTTGGTCGGTTTTTTGACGTCGATTTGTGTTTTTCGGCGAAGTTCGCTAGAATTTAGCGTTGTAACAGTGTCTTCGGCTTTACTGTTCGTCTTACCTAGCGATGCCTTGACCAGTCAACAAGAGTTGACTTGGTCAAATCATATGTGGTGTTGACGTGGCTGCCACATGGTAAGCCACGTCAACCATAGGATTTTCTTAAAACAAAAAAAAAATGTCAAATTAAAAAAATGATTTTTAGAAAATATTTTTTTTGTGATTATGTGGCTTAGGTTTGTCCACGCATCAGGATCTCAATCGTCCAAATCATTTTTTGAAAATTAAAAATTATGTTTTGATCTAACGATTTTATTTGTGCCACATGTCACCATTAGAGCCTGAGATTATTAATTAGTGGGAAAATAAAAAAAATTCAATAAAAAATTCAAAAATTCAAAAATTCAAAAATTCAAAATCTTCCCAAAGTGACATCGTTTTAGGTTGATCTGAACCCATATGGTTCTAGCCAGGCACCCGCAAGGCATGGGCCTAGTCAACCCGAACAGATCAAAAAAATAAAATAATTCTGAAATTAATAATAAAAATCAGAAAATGATTTTAAAAATCCAAAACAATGGAAAATTCATTAAAAAATTCTAAAAAATTAGGAAAAAATTCTAAAATTTTTCCAAAATTTCCAAAAGCCGCAAAAATTAGAAAATGAGCAATTTCAACCAGCTAATCCTATTTTTGATGATTCTTCTCCCTTTTTTTGAATGACTATTTTGCCCCTTATGGGCAAATTGTCTCAAGAAATTTCTAAAAAATTCCAAAAAAAATCACAAAAGAAAGGGAAATGGTCCATCTTGGTTGACCAAATCCATATTTTGTGATTTTGGTTCTCAATTCTTTCTGAAATGATGATTTTGCCTCTCACGGGCAAATTATCTCTAAAAAATCCAAAAAATTCCCAGAAAATATCTGAAATTGGGAAATAAGTACATTCAATTGGCCAACCCATTTTTAATTATTGGGGTTTCTAATCTCTTCAAAATTTTCAATTTTTTCCCTTTGGGTAAATTGTCTCTCAAAATGACGATGGCCGACAGCTGTCTTGATACAGATTAGTACAATGGCCCAATTCAAGTCAGATGCTAGAGCTTCAATCCTGATGATGCACATTGCTTTAAATCATTTAATTCACATGTGGACTTCATTGCGTAAATCATGCCTTATCCTCTTTTATTTCCTAACTTAAGAGGGGAATTACCATGCTTACAATCCCAGTTTCCCAACTATGATGTGTTAACCATATTGACCTCAATCCCAACTCTTCAGTCCACATCTTTCTTTATATAAGAAATGACTTCGTCTTTCCTCCAAGAGAAGCAGGATTTCGACTGCTGACAACTTATTGGTGCAATTCCTATTTCAAGCTCTATTCTTGCAAAGGAAGAACTGAGACTACCACTGCTACTATCACGAGAAAGGGCCCCAGCAGAGCTAAGCAAGTCGGTGAGGAGTTTATTGGCCATAAAGGGCAAAGGATACAACAAGTGATGTTCTTACTCTTTCCCCTTTCGGGGTTGGAATGGTATGAATAAGGTTATGCTGGGAGGTGGGGGGTTGTATATGATAGGGTGATTTCAGTAATAATAAGAAAAGTATGATTCTAGCAAGCAAGTAAGCCAATTAGTGCTGCTGTTCTGTTCCATACTCCTCATGTTATTATAAGATCTTATTAGCATGTCCCTTATTACCTCGTTTTCATAAACTTGGTACTAGTCATTGCATTTCTTCGCCGATGAATCGATTATATTATGTACGGATGAACTCGTTGGTTCAAAAGATGGATTGGACTTCGTTCTTGGTTCATCACCCATCACCATCAGGAGATATATTTGGAGACGGATCAGATTGGTTCCCCGGAGAGGAAAGTACTAGCGAAAAGGCGTCAAATTCTTGATTTTTTCAACAACTAGAAAGTTTTGCCCATGATGGACAAATCGCCTCTAAATCATTTCAAAATTCTTCCAAACCTTAATACACCCATTCTCTAAGCCAATAGAGCTTTATTAGAGATTCCATATATTGATTTGATGCATTTTATCCACATATTTTAGATCCTTAGTCGCACTTTATCTTATTAATTGTGAGTGATAACTTAGATATCATCATCTGCATGAACTCCTAAATTTTAGGACTTTCTCTTTTGATTCATCTATGAAAATCTTAGTTAGAAAAATGATTCAACTTAGGTACCAAAAGGGCGTTAATGACAACAATGGCGTAACTAAGTCCTCGATCACAAATCTCTAGTTCCATTAGAGTCGTATGGCTACTCCTACCCCCCCGATGAAGTTTTCGATCTACCTTCCCAAAGATCAATAGAGACTCCAAAAGCATGTATATCTACACACATGTCACTCGACTGCACCAAAGGTCAAAACTTGATTCCTAAATCCCACTGTCGCGCGAGGTGAGGACTTGGGAGAGTCCAAGTCGATTCTGTGAATCGTATCGGATTTGCAGAATTTCAGCAATCACCCCTAAACCCTATCCTTTGCTTGGCGAGGAATGGTCGCGACAATGAGACACTGATGTTCAATGCTTATTTGGTTGATGTTGCAGAGCCTAAAGGAGGCAAAGTTCATTGTTTTTATGTGGATTGCTCTGGTGTCAATTTCATTTGCAACTATCTGATCTCAAATAACTATATTACATAATCGATGTAGTTCCAGTGATCTTCAACATATTGAGGTACCCCATGCTTATGTATCCAATTGAAAAGGGGCCACCCATATTGATATGAGATATTAGTGCAAAAATATATATATTTTTTACATTGTTCTCAACATTCATCTGTAGAAGTTATGGTCATTGTTCTTCTTCTTCTTCTTTTTTCAATTTTAAACAAAGAAAAAATTAAAAAGCTTAAATTGGTTCAGCAAAAGACTTTGCAAACGTGTTTTCACCAAACAACGTTTCTTTCAAAGCTATTTCTCAAGGCATTTTTCCATTATAATTTACCAAATAGTTTTTGGTTTTTATTTTTTTATTGTGCAGAACTAATGCAATCTGTCCGACTCCCGGACCTACCATATTGATGATCCTTCTCTACCCACGGATCACTGGCTGTCGCTCAATCTAACATTCAGTCGCCTGAGCCACACAGAATGAAGTATCATGTGAAACACATCGTATCTCTTGGGCGGAGAGTTAACCTCGAAATGCCTCCGCACCTGCACCACCCTCCTCTGCATCCTTATGTACTGCCTCGACGAGATGCTCGCGAGTATGCTCTTCAGGTTCGGGATCTCCCTCACCGGGACCTCGACCGAGAACGACCTCCAATTCAAGATGTCGCTGAATGGGGGAACGTAGTGGTCCGAGATCAGCACCGGCACGCATCCGGTGTAGATGGCCTCCACAATCCTTGGGCTCGCTACCTCGTACCCGCTCGGGCAAATGCAGAACTTGCTCTTTCTCATCATGCCGTAGTAAGACACGCCTCGAGGGAGGTACCGATGCACCTTCACGTCCTCATCCTTATTCTCCCAGTGCTGGAGGAGAATTGGCCTGATGGGGCCATGAATCCCGCCCGCGAAGAATGCCAATATCGAGCGGTGCGAGGGTGACGGCCCCCCAATTAGGCCGTGTATCCCGCCAGTGTGGAGATTTACTTCTGGAAACGAGACATCCTTGGACGGGTCAAAGCCTTCGGAGGTATTTGCATTGCACAAGACTCGGATCGAATTCCTGCGAAGCTGCGGAACGGCAAGGGATGCCTCTGGCCCCTGCAAAAGAATCTCAGCTTTTAATGTACTCGGCTATTAAGCTCATGCTATTCTCAACTCTCATGCATTCTTACATCCTCGCAAGCATCAAGTGGAGCGATCTAGACACAAATCGAAGACCTACCCAGTCATGACAGGCCAGCATAAAATGATCAGCACCTGAGCTGCGATTCCAATACGGGTACTTGCTCGCCAAGATGTCGATGTAGTCGATCACGGTCCGCTTTATGGGGCCGAAATCGTGCGAATCCCGCACATACACGTACTGGACCATCATCGCCACACTGAAAGGGAGGAAGAAGACATGCGCTTTGCGCGGATCTCGGGTGCAGAATCGCTTGTTTATTTCTGCCATGTGGATGAAATTACCCTCCATAGCATAAATGCTCTTGCAAGGACCGTTGTGGAACACAGGGGGATCGCCCTCCTTATAAATGAATATCTTAAAATATTTTTCCATTTCCAGATAACTCCTGCAGCAGTGTCCATCAACGAGTGTATCATAGAGAAGAATCAAACAGAGTTCTCCATTGCCTGTTTGTCTTGTTTCTTGTATATACTATCGAAAATATTCGTTGCAAGATATGTGAACTTCCAGTAACATGTGCTATTGATTGTAGTCAAAAGTCTGTTCTTGATCGAGTTGTTAAGACTCAATTTCTCGATCATGACCCACTAATCTTCCACAGCTTCTTATCTAAGATACAATAAATTGCTTCCTACAGATTGGCGATCAGCAATGTCTAATGACTTGTACAGATTTACAGCACTAATTGAGTCAATGTTGGATGATCTGATAGTCTCTCTCCTTTCAGCATACAACCAATTTTTGCCGCGTCAACAAGATGGTGTTTTGGTCTCACTCTATAATTCATTGTTACTTGTATCCCTCACTCGGTGATCAAATCCAACTACCGAGTTGACAGGCAAAGGTTGGGAACAACTCCAAAGAAACAAACGTACTAAGATCCTAGTAAATGAGTCCTAATTGCATGTGAAAGTGATTATGTGACATTGCCGAACTCATTTGCCAGAGATCTAGGAACACATTACCTGTGAAAAGCATCGGCATTCCTGTACATTGCGCCTACGGGGACGTAGTCCGGGTCCTTCACCGCGTTCCCGATCTTAGCTTCTCTAATCCCGGCTCTAGCTCTTCTTAGCCCCGCCTCTAGCCTCTCTAAATCGGTGTATACCCATTTGCGCCGTGCTTTCTCAGCAAAACCATAAGACCCATTTAAAGAAAGCACACCGCCACCCACGACATTTACTGTAAAGTCTGAGGCACCTTCCTTGGTGGCGTTCTGCCCAGATGTACACAATGAATCAGCTTCATAATACTAAAATGAAGAATGCAAATAAATTGAGAGAGGGCACTTCAGAAATGCTAATAAGGAACCATACTAGTAGTGGCAGTAACTATCTATTAAAAATGATAAAAACTCACATCAAATCAGGACATTTCAGAGCAAACAATCGTGCCATCAGGTAATAAAATAAATGCAAGTGGATTTCATTATTTTGTTCCAATATCGGTGTTGCCTCCTGTGCTTAGCAGACACTTTTGGAGGTAACCTCTGAGCATAAATCAGGACAAATTTTGCGCTCGCAGAGAGAGAGAGATGGGAGTCTGCGCTATCACGTAGCAGAGAGGCTTATAGAGTTTTGCACCAACACCAGTAAGAGACTACTTAGGTTTCTAAACAGAGCAATGAAACGAAATAGGATGCAACCAAGAATGATCCTACCAAACCCAAAAGGTTAATCAAGCTTTTAAGAACTAAACCCAGAAAACTTTATGAAGTT
>JAGVVM010001482.1:0-32912 GCA_019149425.1 Psidium friedrichsthalianum | reverse complement strand
GGCTACATACTAGGCCAATGTTGACATGACTTGCTGCCATGCAGCACATGCAACCCATTGCCTCCACCACCAATCTCTCTGATCCCTCTTCTTCCAATCTCTCTGATCCAATCTCAAAAGGCATGCAGAACAACCAAATCCCTAGCAGGGTTTGCTCTCTCAATAATGGTTGTATTCATAAGACAACCAACTCATGACAGGACATGCTACACATATATGATACGCCAATCGAATTCTAACCCAAGTTAACCTTCATCCAAAGAACAAGATGTGACACAACCCAGTGGCAAGCAATCCACTGGAAATAATCCTTTAACAGGTTAGACCAGTCATAGCTTCCATACATAAATGCACAAGAATGTGTCAATTACTTGCCTGAAGGTGGAATAGGAGGATCATCCACTAAATTTGTAGCTGGTATGGGAATAGCCTCTTCACCCCCAGTGATATCCTTGCATACCAATCTTATACAACAAATATTCGATAAGGTGAGATACTCCTTAAAAGTCCATATAAATTATTCTTTTCCCCATTTTACAGTTTATAAGTATCATACCCACGTATTTCTGACACAGAGTTAGGAACACGACCATAAACAAATTGAACCTGCCATTGGGGAGACAAACAATAAGAAAGGAGATCAATCAATTTACAATTCTGTTGAGGCTAATCAAATAGTACATCAACATCATCAACATCACCTTTATCCAAACCAATTAGGGTCAGTCGGTCAATGAACCCGAATAGAAAAGCATAAAATATATTAAATAAAAGCAAAGACATGGATACAAAAAAGGGAAAAATGACTAAACAGGACAATCTGAAACGTAGGAAATTCCTTCTTTACAATACAAATAGCTTTCCTTCACTTCGTCCTAAGACAGACCGCACGCCAATCTATTTCCCACTTCATTAAATCTTGTTTTACTACCTTCCCCCAAGTAAGTTTCGGCCGACCTCTTCCTTTCTTCACATCATTTTATCGGTAACAAACTTTTGTTCTTCCCGAGGAATCTAGGTATCTACGAAAAATATGTTCAACCATCTCAATCTATATTTTATCATCTTCTCTGCCACCGGTACTATTCCCAACTTTTCGTCGAATATCTATATTTCTTATTTTATCTATCCTTGTATGACCATACATCCACCTTAATATCCTCATTTCCGCTAACCCCATTTTATGCTCATGTTGCTTCTGTGCTAGCCAATATTCAGCTCTGTATAGAATTGCAAGTCTTATTGCTGTTCTATAAAATTTTCCTTTTAGCCTAAGAGGCATTTTGATCACACAAAAACCCTGATGCATTGCGCTATTTCATCCAACCTGCTCCAATTCTATGGCTGACATTCTCCTCAACCTCTCCCCTCTTTTGCAAAATTGATCCCAAATATCGAAAAGCATCTTTCTTAGGTACCTTCTGTCTAAGCATATCCACGAATTCTTGATCTTCTTATCTTGTCGCGGCGAACTCACACTTCACGTATTCTACGTTACTCCGACTTAACGTAAATCCTTTAGACTCTAACGTGTTTCTCCATAATTCTAATTTAGTGCTAACCCCAACCCTGGTCTCATCAATAAGCACGATATCATCTAAGAAAAGTATACGCCACAACACCCCATCTTGGATATCTTTTGTTAGCTCATTCATAACTAGTGCAAAAAGATAAGAACTCAAAATCGAACCTTGATGTAAACCTACTGTGATTGGAAAATAACTTGATGTGCCATTACAAGCCTTCACACATATAGTAACACCATCATACATATCCTTGATTGCATCTGCATACTTTAAGGGTACTTTTTTCTTATTAAGAACCCATCACAAAAATTTTCTTAGAACCCTATCAAATAGTAATTGAGTATTAATACTGAACTGAAACCATAAACACTAATAGTTGTTTTAACCGTGAATTCAAACTTTCATTTATAGAGATGAAGAGGATGGCAACTCCCACAAATAGAAAGGGGTGCTCTAGCACAACCAAGAATGGAGTACAACCTCAATAGAATGTAAATCCTAACTGATTTACCCGCTAAACGTACTGGATTTGATAAGCAAAAAGGTCTCACAATAAATATGGAAACTACTGAACCTCCTCCTTCCCTCAGTAGGTCCCCCGCTTGTAATATATATTTCCAAACCCATGGGACCGTGTCTGCATTCAGTTTTTGGCTTTCGTGCATGGAACAAAAGTTTAGGACATTTTCCATCCTCTCCTTCAGCTAAGGTGCATTTTCTTCTGGTTGTTCTCTTATATTTGAGATAGTTGAATGATTCTGGCCAACTTTACACAAATTTATTACTACCTTGAAATCTTAAGTTACTGAACCTCTCCCACCTTGGACTTGTGCTTCTTTTGCACTTTTTTCCAGTCATTTTTGGATCTTACCCCTTAGGTTTGTCTTTGACTACACCAATTTTGTTTCCAAGGTATTCAAGCCAATTTACAAAAATCATCAGGTGAGCTTATTTCGTAAATGTTCCTCCTATTAAAAACCTTTTAAAAATAAAAATAGCCAGGATCAATCCAGAGAATTACATGAGCGTGACTTTTGAAAATGGCAATTACATGTCATAAATATGATAAATGTTCAAGGAGATTGAATCCCACAGAACCTATTCTGCAGACAAGTGCCCAACATTGGTCATGTGATCATCTACAATCACTTAAACGACTTTTAATTTCAATTGTGTCATCATCCACATTGGTTTGACTAATTATAATCCTAATAAAATTCAAATTCATTTCTTGTAATTGATTGCACAATTATTTTTCGAATTAGCCTCGACACCATGTTGGGGTAGTACAAAACATGTTATAGTACTTTTCATCTTTCAGATGATTCCCACCATTGTAAGGCTTACTCATTTTCATTGTTGCAATGCAATAGACTTCTAAAAGCTCTTATTTTGCAGAATTTTCTTTTTGTTCTCCTTTCCATAACAGTTGCCATGCCTTTCGTGCCTAATAATATACAGGCACTGCTTGGCTTTGCCTAAAGGCCCTAGCAATTCTCCCACCATCAAAAAATGCAAATGAATTCTAGAATTGTAGTAGATAACCCAAGTACACTTAGTTGGAGAATAATTCATATGCAGTAGGCTCAAGTCAAAATATCAAATACAAGACAATCCTACTTGGTTAGTAGTCAACATGGGCTGCCCTGGCATCCTCCTTAATCGAAATTTGAAGACAGTATATCCAGATATACCCTTCTCCGCCCAGTACGTAACGACCTATAGAGCAGAAAAAAAATAAAATGAGACATCATATATCTACACAGTTTTCAATGCACCGCGCGCCTCCTGAACTGATTTCACATTTCAAGTAACATTGTGTGTGCACATGCTGCACTAGACCCATCAAACGGGTGGGCCGAGTCGCGTTTGGGCGAGTCATAAATGGTTCGAGCCAAATAGACCCATTTAATCCGTTTATGACTCATATGTTGCAGAGCAAATCTAATGACTCATACCTGACTCAACCATATTCCCAAAACACTTGCATATATAATCCAATATTGGAAAATGCGTACCCAAACTAAGCTAAGAGTGTGGAATGAGTGAGGGCGTAATCAAGTGAGGACGAGAGAGAATAAAGAGGGTCATAGAGGTGGACTGGGTTTAAATAAGTTGTAAACCCATTTACAACTCACTTAACACTCATATTATGTATAAAACTATATAAGGCCCAACTATTGAAAATAACTAACTTGTATAACAACTCAACCCATCATACATGGGTTAAGAAATGAGTTTATCACCCATTTTGACAGGTTTATTGTGGTGGTGCGTGTGAAAATGGGCCAATGTGTTTCCTTTGGTAAAGAAATGCAGTTTGATGAAATTTGAGTTGATGAAGACATGATGGTCTGCTGCAGAAACTGACTAGCAAATAATGGAACCTCGTTCACTGAACAGTGTCAGTACCTTATACAGCCCATCGTATGTATAAACTTTGCCACAGTAGCTGCTTCTGGATTCATGACCACGAATTACTCTGACAGGCACATTTTGGTCAATGCAATTCTGCAATAGCACATGTTGACTGCAAATCACTCCATTTCTTATCAGATGCCAATAAGATTCAATTTACTTGCCCAGGAAAAGAAGTTAGAAGAAGAGTTAAAGAGAACAATACAACCCACTCATAAGAAGTATAGAAACAAAGAGAATCAGGTCTCACGTTCTACATTCAAATCATATTGGAAGGACAATAAGATGGTTTAAGAGCTGTTCTTATTGAGGACAATGGAAATCAGAAACAAAAGCATTTGAATAGCAACACAAAACAATTGATGTCAACATCAACATCACCTTTATCCCAAACCAGTTGGGGTCGGCGGTCGATGAACCCGAAGCAAAAAGCTTAAAATATACTAAAATAAAAGCAAAAACATGGGTGCCCCAAAAAAAATAAATAAATAGAAAGGACTAAACAAACACTCTGGAACATAAGAAATCTCCCCCTCTACAATGCGAATAGCTTTCCTCCACTCTATCCTAAGACAGACCGTACGCTAATCTATTTCCCACTCCATTAAATCTTGTTTTACTACTTTTCCCCAAGTAAGTTTCAGCCGACCTCGTCCTTTCTTCATATCGTGTTCTCGGTAATACACTACTGTTCTTATTGGAGCATCTAGGGGTCTACGGAGAAATGTCCAAACCATCTCAATCTATGTTCTCTCATCTTCTCTGCCACCGGTGCTATTCCAACTTTTCGTCGAATATCGTCATTCCTTATCTTATCCATTCTTGTATGACCACACATCCACCTTAACATCCTCATTTTCGCTACCCAATTTTATAACACAAAACAATCGATGTGATAACTAGAAATACAAATCAACCTCCAATAAGTCGGTGAACAAAGGGGGATTAGAGCCTTGTCTTATAATGAATAGCCTAAAAAGTTTCACAAAGTTGAGGAAAAAAAAAAGTATAAGTGTACCAAAAGTCCTAAAATTTGTGACAAAAGTACAATCGAGTCCTCAAACTTGTCAATTTGGTGCAATTAAGTCCTTCTGTTAATTTCGTCCAACTTGGAACGAAAAAGATGAGGTGGCATTTTTCATCATGTTTTTCGAATATAGAGATGCTGATGCGGTTGCCATGTCTGCCACTTTCCAAAAAAATAAAAAAAAATTAAAATAAAAGGAAAACTGAAAGGATATCTATCAAAGAAATGGCACGGCAGATGATTCTGATGGCAGTAGATCATTTCTCCAACAGTTGATAGCAGCAACAATGAGACCGAGGTAGGCTTGCATAGACCACTGACTTGCCCAAGTGAGGGTCAACGAGGACCAACGACTTGCTACGACAAGAGTCATTAGAGCATGCCTTCTGCATCTCCCCCTCTTAGACAAACATAGGAACTTTCATATTGTCCTTTTTTTCCCACAAAATCCTCACACGTTGTCTCTCTGCTTCAGAAAAATTCTGCACTTTATCACAAAATACTTCACGGAAGCAAAAAGGCGCACGACTTTTTGGAGGGAAGCAATTCTACTCTCCTCAATGCTTCTGGGTAGCTCCTCAATCTCTGTGCTTGTTTGTTCCAATTCCAGCTGTTATCGAGGCGAGAATAGGAAGTTGGACTCTCTCCAATGAACGACACGTTCTTTGGATCAATCGATTGAAGAAGCTAGCAAAGCACAAGATGAGGGAGAAGCTACGGCTACTTCTGAGGTTTGTTGCTGCCATAGGGCACTTGTGCAGGGAGTTTAATGGTGGAGAAGTACAGCTTGAAGGTGACCACTCTGAACTCGATGGAAGGCATGTACGAGTGAGCAGTGGGAATTTTTCATTTTTAATTCTTGCCCTTTTTGTATCCTCCTTTTTCTTTTACTTTAATTTGTCATCTGTTTTTCATTCTAAAATTTTTTATGTTTGTGTTATGTGGCGCTTGGTGGCCCCCACAACGGCACCATGTCTCTTAAGAAAGTAATAACAAGAGCCATGTCAGTATTTTTCATTATCCAAATTGGATAGAGCTAACAAAGAGACTTGATTACAACAATTTGACAAATTTTAGAATTTGATTGCACTTATTGAAAGTTTTTGGACTCATTGCACTTTCGCCATATGTCTTAGGACCTTTTTGATGCACTTACCCAAAAAGACAGAACAGTTTGGAGCTAGCAAGAGCAAGCATTCAGAATGGAAAAGAAAAGAACTACTGGGGACAGAATGATTTGCACACTTTAGAGCCAAATTACCACGCTCCAATACTTGATCCCGAATTTGACGCTTATCACCAGTTAGATTATGCCCTCCTTGACCAGTATATACAACGTCATCAGCATTATCCTGATCATCCTCATACATGCCTGATAGAACAATCGCCACAGCAACGGGGATGTGTAATTACTGTATTCCTGGAACAAATGCACATGACCAACGACTTCATTGTCCATGCATTTTAAATAAGTCTACACATCCAACAACAAGCAAATTACATGTTTGAAAAAAGAGAGCTCCTAAGGCAACAAGTCATATGTTAGAAAGTCCAATCAAAACTTAAACTATAGGTGGATGGAGACCCATGAATATAAAGAGCATTTAGAAACCCCTTTTTCAGCAATGTGGGACATACTTCAACACCCCATTCACGTACAACCAGATTACGAGCGGCACGTAAATTTTGACTACGAACATCACGTGAGTTTTTTGAGCAATTTTTTACCATGCACATTCGCGAAAGGGATAGAGCATTGGCTCCGATACCATGTTAGAAAGTCCATCCAAAAGCTTAAACCAATAGGTGGAGAGAGACCACAGAATATAAGAGCATTTAGAACTCGTTATCAAGCAATGTGGACATACTTCAACATCATACAATATAAAGTTGCAAAATAAAAAGCACGGTCAGAGCAAGAGTTTTCTCAGTAGACTGTTTACTTATTAACAGGGCTTGTCAAAATAATCCATAACTACATATGGTATTCAATGACACCAAAAACCTAAGAGTCGCTTTGATAACTGTCCAACGATCCCAACAACAAAGAATGAAAAGATCTACCAAGCAAAATTATATGCATAAATCCATAACTACTTGTACTAACGTCAATTGGACATCTACGCCCATCTTCTCTCTCCTCACTGCCAATACATATAGATTAGGGATGTGCCACAAACGGCATTAGTATCAATACTTGAAAGACCAAGAGCTATTCAGTCTTCATGACAGACATTGCACTTATTGAGTTGGACATAAGGCTCATTAAACGCATGGCTTTTCACAAAACGTTTTACATGGGCTAGAACATCGATTGTTGTTGTCATAATCTCTCTGTGATAATTGCCTCATGGCATGATTTTCTATCCGTTAAAGAGTTAGGCCAGTTCTCATTATTCCTTCTCCCTCTAATGCTATTATTGACGTAACTTTCTCTTGACGAAAACCCCTTCAACCCCATACCCGAATTAATCAAAAGACACTCCATACCTAACATCCAAATGATACTTGAACCCAAAAAATCGATCAACAAATTGAAGCCATCTAAATTGATGTTTAAGCACTTTGGGATAATCCCATTAAATCAGATATTGTTAACAGTGATGATCGAGCACAACTTTTATCCAATAGTAAACCTTCCATAACATAAAATGACTTACCTGGATGACAGGACCCCCCAATTTAGAAAAAGATGAGAGAAACCAACCATGGAGCTTACATGTGAAGAGAAAATTGCAAGGCATCAAAATGGGCAAAGAAGTGGGGGTATTCCCCAGTGGCTTTGTTTGAGAAACTAGGGAAAATGGACAGGTTGAAATTTGCGAGGATGAGAGTGGAGAGGGAAATTTTAAATTGGGTGCATTCTCCCCTCTCTTTCCTCACCTCCCTCTCTCCCAAACATAGCGTAAAAGATCTTGAGTTTACAAATCTCAAGAGGAGATGATAACAGGTCGGGTGCAAGACTGAGAAAATCGATGTAAATGACCCAACTAGTGGGAGGAGGTTTTTCTTGTTGGTTAACTTTCTCTCATCACAAACAAATTGATTTCCTTCTAATAGAATTTGAGATCTAGTAAATTACAAGTCTGAAACATAAGCTAGCAAACATGCACCTTCAGTGTCATTTGACCAAGTAAGCATTTGGGACAAACTCCACCTCTCCCATTATTTGCTTCTACTGAAAGCCACTAGTGCTTCCAACTAGAAAAGCCAAGAAGCTCACAACCCCGCTTCTTGACATTTGTCTTTGTCAGTTGGTAAATAAAAGAAATGGGCCAAAAAAAAAAAAGTAAGAGGTTTGGTATCCAAAAAAGCTAATTAAAAGAATAACTAAATCACGTGGCGTGTGTATGTCTACACTTAGAAAGGTGAATTTTCCCTACGTCTTTCTTTCCCTCCAAAAACTTGAAAAAGGAAAGAAATGTTTTTAAGTTTCAAAAACTAAGAAAGAATTATACATGATTCTATATGTCGCATATAAAGTTTCAACTCTTACACACATTATAAAAGTCAAATTAAGAGAGTGGAAAAAATTGAATAAAGTAAAAGATAGAAACCAAAAGTAACTACAAACAGACCGCATCCTAGTGACTTCAATTCAGTATTATGGTAATGCCAGTACTATCCAATAAAGGGAATAGTCAGCTATGATTTAAAAATCAAGTACCAAAAACACTTCGTTAAACTACTACTAAGGTAAAAAGGCCATTGCCAAAACCAACACCGAACACCATCTAAGTCATCACACTAAAATGTAATTTCAATAACTGATGTACCCAATTGGATGCTAGCATAAAAGCATTTATCAATACTAAAAATTTACCCCAACATTACCACGGAGAACCAATAAACAATTGAACTACTATGTGGGGAAGAGATAGCTGGTGAATCCCCTCTTCAAAATCAATTCACTAATAGAAAATCCAAATGTAAACGCTCCACATTCCATCTACTGATAGACCTAAAGACATCAACATCATCAACATCAACGTCACCTTTATCCCAAACCAGTTAGGGTCAGCGGTCAATGAACCCGAAGCGAAAAGCTTAAAATATACTAAAATAAAAGCAAAAACATGGGTACCCCAAAAATAAAATAAATAAATATAAATAAATAGAAAGGACATTTATGATTCCACCTCTTTGAAAGACCAATGAAAGGGAATAAAGAGTCATTACCTTTCTATATGCTTGGCCCATATAGTCGATACCATTCAACCAATGACTATGAAATCCAACGACAACCATTTCAGCTCGTGAATAAAACTGATGACCAACATTAATACCTGACATTCGAAGCAACATGTAAAATTTGCAGAAGTTGCTTTTGTATTTTCATCTCACAATCATACAGATCAACTATCCCAAAGCTTAAAAGTCCTAATCAAGACTAAGGACATCGTTAAGTGAACGTACAATGCAGACCACCTACCTGGTATATTACCAAACCTTTTCTTAGGATGTAAGACACCATTGGTCTCAAGCATCTGACATAAGAAAATGAACGAGTGAGTAAGATTGTCACAAGGCAAGACCCCAATCTTCTTTCTTCCGAAAAATAAGGACAAGCAATACGAGAGCAGCATGCTTGAGAGGGATCCAAGACATCAGAGAAAAAATCAGATGGAGTGAACATGAGGAGCTACAAATGTCAGAAAACTTGAAGTACTACAAAAGAATCAAAGCATGCAAAGTTACTTCTGACTTCTACTTACGATTCTTCTTTCAAAATTTAAGTTGTGAAAAGCAGTATATGATTCAACATGTCATTTTTTGAAATGTTTCAAGTACGCTTGATCTAGAAAAAATTCAATGTGGATCCGCAAAATTTGCAAAAAGTCAGAAATTAAAAGTAGAAGTAATTGCTGATAAACCCTAAGAATACAGAAGATCATGTCAACCTGCCTTGGTTATTGCCTTCAAATCGGGCCTCATGGCTAATTTCTTGGTATCTCCTGTTGAATTTTCTTTCTGCAATATTTTTGGAGAGACATCGAATAAGCATCAAAACAACTACATATAAGATGATATCACCTATCACAACAAAGCAAGAAGTGTTCACACATTTGAATTTTTAGAACCAAAATCACACCACAAGAAAAAAACATTTCCAAGAAAATGACAACAAAGTATTTCACAACCAAGAGAGAAAAGATCAATTTCAAATTTGATAGAAGAGATAATCAGGAAGTTGATAGAGAATGATAATTGCAACAATAGTACTCCTGGAAAAATGTGAGACAAGTAGGCCAACAATTTGGAAATAACATGATTCAGCATAACTGCATGCAATGCAGGAGATCTATGCACTGCCAGGACTGAGAAAATATGAATAGAGGAAAAAGAACAACATACAACACATATAAGCTAATTTTTGCAATTAGGAAGCATTTAATATAGCTGAGCCAACAATACAATTTTTTTACCTTCGTTGCAAGAAGTAAAAAGAAGGCAATCAGAACACCTCTTGCGTAGCAAGGTGATGTAACTTTTGATACACTCATTTCATCCATGATGTCTAATTTATTCTGCACATAAACCCCTTCAAATGATCTGCTTCCTCAATAAATGAGACTGATCTCTGTTTTACATCCACAGTACAGTCCATTAAAATTTAACATTTTCAACAGGCGAGGATCGGTGATTCCACCATACTTCTCTGATTCTGGTCACATGACTATTAAGAACTATCTCTATCATCTGCTTTCCTTTAGTTCTCATTCCCTTTTTTTCCTACTTGCGCAGATATGATTGGGTCTCCATAGCTATCATTTTACATCGTCCACAAAGTCTTGTCTTTTAGATGTTAGTTTTCTTGAAATTTAATACTGCGGTGCCCCAGTTGTCGTTCAAAAATGTATAAACCGAATTGCTCATTGATTGTCTGGGAAAGATATCAAAATATTACTCTCCTAAATGGTCTTCCAACCATTAACCCCGTGCAATGCACAGTACATGCACAATGCACGTAAATAGTGTTGTGAAGCTGTGACACAATCATTGTCCCAAGCATGAATGCTAAAGAAGCAAAACCTGAACTAGACATCACTGATACTCAACTTATGCCGGAGGAGCACTGATGCAAAAGGCATTAAAAAACTCAAGCTTTTGTTTAAGATGAAGATAAAGTTTTTCTAATTTTTCTAACAGGGAGCATGATGAAAAGGAATCCAATAAAACCACAGCAAAAACTCGTGCAGTCCGATATAGCCCAGGCACAATTATTCTATGCAGAATCAAAGAGGTAATATAAACTGCCTAAGTAACATATCAGGAGCTGAGATGAACGAAACGAAATGAAAAGGAATCCAATAAAAGCACATCAGCTATAGGATGATATAAGACAAAGAAGAAAAGGGTGAAGAAGACACTCACCTTGGAGTTAGATTTAGATTGCTTTGAACCTTTTTGTTGTTCCTAAACAAGAGAAGATGAGGTCATATAAACACAAATCAGCGATTGCCACCATACGACATCTTATTCTATAAATTTTCACAGAAATGACAATGGCAAACCATGGTTGAGTGACTCATAAACAGAAGATAGCCCATACACCACAGAGGCAACATTAGGCTAATACAGGAAATTGGTGAAGCAGACACTAACCTTAGATTTGGATTTAGATTTAGGTTTCTGCGAAACCTTTAGAGTTTTCTGCTTTCTCTTTGTTACATCGTTTCTCCTCTTCCTGATAGCCATTGAGCGGACAATGTCATTACATAAGAACACCAAAGAGGGCCTACTGAAAAGATAATTGCAAAGCTACGGCCGAGTCGTCCAAAAGATAGAAGCAAATGAAATCTGACCTGAACAAAGTGAAGATAATGCTTGTTGAACAACCTAAGAGTCTCCTTGACCTTCGCGAAGTCACTCTTCTCCACCATATTCGCCACATTATCTCCACCGGTCGCAACCTGGCTTTCCTTTGGCACGCCCGAACCCGCATTGGCCGGCTCGACACCGACGCCGACGCTCTCCGTCCCCGCGACGGCCTCCACCTCACTTTCATCCACCTCCGGACCCTCCTCTCCCGCACTCTCCCCTCCGACTTCCTCCTACCTCCCACATTGCGCCTCTTACCAGGGGCCCTTGCCTGTTCGCCGTTGTCCAGGAGCTCCACCCTCCGGCGTACCAGGAGCTCCTTCTCGGCCCTCTGCTTCGTCTGGATCCTCGCGCTGCACCTCCTCTGCGTCCCCGGAGGCTCCTTCTCCTTTTCCTTCTCCTTCTCGCGCTTGCCGGCGGCCCCATCCTCCTTGCCCTCGCTCTTAGGGCTCTTGCCGCGGCCGGCGCTGGAGGCGACAACTTCCGAGTCGTTAGTCTTCAGCTCGTCGCTCGACAGCGAATCCATGCACTGAAGCGACGGGACCACCATCGTTCCCACCTGCTAAACCCACCCAAAAGGGGCAAAAAAAAAAAATGAAATCAGGTATCCCAGAAAACGAGAATCGCAACGAAAACCGGAAATGCTCAATGCTTACGAACCGAGAAATCGCAGAGGAGTGCGCGATGAAGAGAAAAGGGAAGAATGAGAGAGAGTGTGGGATTGCTCTTCGCTGCCTCGTCTTCGTCTTCCTCCCTCCCACCTCCTTTTCCCTCTTCTTTGAGCTCTAATCTCGAGAGGAATGGCGCTATGTTGCTTTCCTCTCTCTTTTTTCCTTTTTCTTTTTCTTTTTTGTCGAATTTTGGGAGAATTAAATCGAGTCGAAGAAATAATGAAATCGAATGACTTTCTTTTTATTTATTTTTTTGCCTGATTAATTCCCGCTTTTTGGCCTCCCTTCTCTCCCATTATCCGTGAGACGCGGGGCGATTCTCTGTGGCCTGACGTAGGATGAGGGACGCGCGCTACGTATGATTAGGGACGACGTTGGCTTGATCGAAGGGTTCAAGGCCGTCTTACCTTTGACTTAACTTGGGGTCGGGCGGAATGAACGGCTCCGGTGCGGCCGCGGGTGCAGGTGGACCCGCGTGTTGGGAGCGGGAGCCCGGCACACGCCGGTCGCGCCTGGCTGTCTGATTCGGCGTTCGCATCTGAGCATTTGTAGCGGACGCAGGACACGGCAGGGAGCGGTGGGCCCCACTCCTTGTCTGGACGCTTTGCGCGGGCATTTTCGTAAATCCGGCGCGTGTGGGGGGCGCGTGCTGCCTAGCGTAACCCCGGTCGGATGCTCTTTCCGTCCATCTCACGCTTGAGAGTTTTCGAATGGGTGGATATCAGCAACGTTTAATTTAGAATATGTTCCCGACAAATAAAAAAAATTAGAATATTTCAATTGTGAACATAGAAAAAAAATCTGAAGTTCGGTGTATTCCGAAAAAAAATAAACGACATGAAAAAAAATTTCTTGAAAATAATTATTTGTATCATTTACATATATAAATAAACAAATAACATTTTCAGCGTCTATGAAAATATTTAGACATGAACAATTATAAGCAGTGAAAACATGTCTTATGAACTTACTAACTTAACCGATTTGAGCGATTATTTTTAGAAGAATATTTATTCAAACCATTCATTTTTTACGAAATAACTGAGCTTACTTGCTCGACAAGTGTTCATTGAGCGTTCATTTAACAAAATCCTAACAGCATCTAACAATGTACATAGGTTAGCACTGGAGATGCTGATAGCTGAATAAGCAAAGAGGGGGGTGCCTACTTGTGATGCTTGAGAGTATGCGGCATGCTAGCTTGCTTCTCCTCGAACTTTCCACCATGCCGCTCTTCGAGCGTCTAGCTCTTCTTATGTCGCTAGCAATCTATTGTCGATTGGCGAATACATGCAAAAGCAATGCGATCGTGAGGGTTCTACTTTGGCTTTCATGGCTGGAGAGATGAAAAGCAAGCATGTTGTTTTATCGACCCAAAAAAGAAACATCATGTTGTTTAACGCTTTTGCTATCAATCCTTGGTGCCCAAAATGTGCTATACGGGGTGGATTGTGGACGATTTTTAAGGGAAGAGAGATGGGTGTGGAGTTAAGAGGGAAAGATGCCTGCTACTTTCAAGTCATCATGAGATGACTACAAGACTTGTCAGGAGAGTAAGAAGCACAGATGAAGAAAGGAATCTAGGGGTCCATTTGTTTGAAGGAAAATCATTTCTTAAAATTTGTTTTTTTTGACTTTTTAGTGTTTGGATGACAAAAATCAATCGATATACGGAAAACGTTTTCCATGAACCGAAAATAACAAGATTAGATTGGATGAAAATGATTTGCCCTTCTAACAAGAAGAAACCACTTTCTCTAGGCCAATAAACAAATTAAAACTAACAAATTTTCTTGAACATGTAATATATTATCACGAAATTTTCAGTGAAGCAAACCCACCCTAAATCTCAGAGTGGAACGGGAAATCCCACTTCTTCTGCTGATGCATCTTCGGATGAAGGCTCGAGAGCTTGCAAAGGAAATATGTGAGAGACCATGCATGATAAAATCAAGCACGATAGATATCCAACAGAAGAACATGAACCCATTAACGATAATTTCAATATATTGACTTGGTGGAAAGAAAACCCATTGAGATGTCTAATTCTCTCGCATGGCTCAAGATGTTTTTTTTTCCAGATCAGAATAACATTTTATTCACTTTCTCGAAATACAAAAAAGAAACATTCTTGCTCTAATGATTTTTCTTGTTATTTAAATCTTATTTTGGCTCGAGATGTGTTGGCTATGCATGTTTCTGTTGGGGCATTCAAGCCAGCCTTCACCATAGGAGGGTTGCGCTCCATGTGTTTCATAGCTCTAGAACTCCAGAAATGGTAGAGACTCTCATTTGTGCTCATGATTGGTTACGGTCTAACCAAACTCCCATTTCCATTGAGGAAGAATTGGTAGAAATTTTTTTTTTTTGATCGACGAATTCGTAGCACTTGAAAAAATCGAATTTGGTAAAAATTTAGGATGCATAATATTGATATAAATCACATATCCTTTTTAATTATGACCAATTAATTTTTGTTATTTATTGCAGAGGTAGTAGTAAAGATGGCCAACGCTACGCTCATGTTGGGTTATAGATTGGATAAAGGCTTCTCATTTCATGAGATTCAATGATTCAAGGACTTGGAACAAATTCGAATATTTTGATTTTTTTCTAAGCCGAAGAGAAGAAGGACTATTATGGACGCGTGGAAGGAAGAATGCAGTCATGTCACTTGTGTTTTCGATCACCTTTTATGACGGCGCTTTCGGTTGTGGAGTTCGTTTGATTCGCAAAAAAAAAATCACGTTTTGAAAAAATACTTTCCTAAAAATCTATCTTTGCATTACTTACAAAAACATTTGTACGAAAATATTTTTATTGTCCACAAGAAAATTTAAGCTCAAATTGTTGTGGATAATCAAATATATTCTGTTAGCTAGGTTTCCAAGCAACGTAACCAATCATTTGTGAGAATTTTTTCCTTTCAAATTGTTTATTTTTTAGGAAACAAACAAATCCCCTCGAATGATTGTTAAATTCGAGTTTGATATTGTTGTTTTGAAGAGCTTGTATGATTAGCAAGTGTGGGATTTGAAGATTATTATTTAGTATTGTTGATTTGATTAACTAGCATTCGATGTGAGATTGTTATTCGAATTAAAAGTTACTTCTATTAAGAAAAGGATATGGTTCTTTTTTTGTATGTCTTATCTCTAAATCTATTTTCCCTAACTATTACTTTACCTCTTTGTAAAGCATGAGAGTTGAACCATGCATCTATAATACTAATGTCCCTACCCCAATCCCTTTTGTCAACATGCCTCCATGCCTGTTGGCGGAGAGGACTGTTCACGAGATATTCTTTTCTGAATTTTTGCTTTCTCCATTCTTCTTTTGAGCTATTTCGAGTTAGACCCAAACCAAACGAAACTGGCTTGAGAAAAAAAAAAAAAACATGCCAGGCCAATTCTATTTGTACAAGCTAGGCAAGCAAACTAGGCTTGGAAATTGCAGGCTCGAATGGTCAGCTAATGGTCGGCTGTGCCAGTTTCATGGCAAAAGCTTGGTCCACCCGACCGATTTTCACCGATAACGCGACCGAGGTGACTCCAAGGAAGCCTACCGTTGCACTGTCCCCGCACTTGGTGGTGGCCAAAAAGTAGATCTAAATTTCGCTCATTTTTCCGGTTTTCTCACATTTTATAATAATACTTTGTATCCGAGTGTTTTACACATCCAAACACTATTTACTTTTGATAAAAGCTCTTCGACTCAAGGTTATTTGCCAAAATGCAAAATTTCAAAGGCAACGCATTTCCAAACTCACTCTAAGGGTCCCATTGGTTTGAAGAAAATCTATTTTCAAGAAATTATTTGACTTCATGGCGTTTGGATGATGAAAAACTAATCAATTTACGAAAAATATTTTTCATGAACTGAAACAATAAGCTTTAAATTGTGAAAGAACGACTTTCCCTTTTTGACAAGAAGGAAATCAATTTCCCTAAATAGCAAAAAAAATAATCATTTTCCTTGAAAATAGTTTCCTATCATTTTTTTAATAAAACAAAGGAACCCTTCGTGCATGACATATATTGTCAAAACTTTGATACTTGGAGACATCTCATCCAAAGGTAACTTTCAATATAAGAAGACATTTTTCCATAGGAACCGGAAGTTATTAACATAAATCCAATTTTACAAATCAAGTATCATTCCTTTGTGTTTTGGATGACTTTCTTCCTTTTAAAGATAATTACAAGGAAAATTCCAAATAAGAGCATAAAATACAATCATTTTCTCAAACAAAGGCCTAAAATGAATTTAATTTCAAATAAGGTTCTAAAGTGCTCAAATTGTTTTAAAGAAAGACGTGGCCGAACAGCATTTTCATCTTTTACTTTTTTTGAATTTTTTTCTTTTTCTTTTTTCTTTTTCCTCTCCCCTCCTCAAGCCATTGCTGGCAATGTAGCTCACTGGTAGGGGCAGCAATTGCTTTGTAACCTCTTCCCCTCCCAAGGCCATTGCCGGCAATGTAGCTTGTGGTGATGTACGGTGCTCACGACGGTGGATTCGAGGTGGCCGACATTGAGGCTCACAGCTTGATGGGTGGAGAGATGCTCCTAAAGAAGGCCGAGAGCTCAAGTAGTACGTTGTTCCTGAAGGAGGTGGAGGTGGCGGTGGAGTTGCTGGACTCAGACGGCAACAGCCTCCTTTGCTTAGAGGACTTCATTGGGTTCATGGAAAGTGGGGGCAAGGAAGAGAAGATGGCGACTCAAGAGAGGCTTTCGGGATGTACGTGACGGACAAGTGTGGGTTCATCACGCCCAAGAGCCTCAAGAGGATGCTCTCCAAGCTCAAGCAATCCAAGAGCGTGCATGAGTGCTATGAATTCAAGGTTATGATGCTAATGCAGATTTCATTGTACCCAAGATTGAATTACTGCTTGTCTTCCAAGCTGCGAGCCACAACATCAGCTACCTTGAGTCCACCACGCCGGCCACCTTGAGTCCACCGCCACGAGCACCTAACATCACCGCAAGCTCCATTGCTAGCGATGGTCTAGGGAGGGGAGGGGAGGGAAAAAAGAAAAACAGAAAAGGAAAGGCAAAAAGAAATAGAAAAAAATTTAAAAAAAACTTCAAAAAATAAAAGACAAAAATGCCCTTCCACCAAGCTCTTTTTTGAAATATTTTGAGCGCTTCAGACCCTTATTTAAAACATGATCTACTTCATGCTTTTATTTAAGAAAATGATGGCACTTCATGCCATAGAATTTTCCCATAATTGCATAGAGGGAAGAAGAAAGAAAAGGCAAGCAAATTGGGGCAGGCATCCTCGCCAAGACCATCGCCAACAATGTAACCTGCACCCTAGCTCCAATAGCGTTGAAGGCAAGCAACCTCACCCTGGCCCGTCGCCAGCTTGATTTAATCCACTCTGGTCAACTTGCCCACACAAGCACAGCTTTAACACGTGTCATATAAAGATACGTATTACGGTGGAGCAAATCATGTCTAGTAGGGTGAGAGAAAAAAACCAAACCAAACTGATCGGTTCAGGACGGCTCTTGGTTCCATAAATTTGGAACCTATGAATATCGATCCCATTTGTGGAATAGTCCATCAAAGACCGGATGGATTTTCTTTATTTTTTTAATTCTTACAAATCGAAAAACCCCTAATTAGCTTGCCAACTGTTCACAAACCCTAATCAGTCACAACTCACACTCACTGCACAACCCATTTTATGGATAAAAGCTGAAGTTAAAAGTAGGAGGCGGCTCGTGGATATTTTGTAGACTTGACTCTAAATTCAAAGCTTGGGAAGTTGATTTATGAGTTTGCTAAAAAGCTTCACTTCAAATGCATCCACAGTTTATGTTACGAGTTTGCTACAAGTTTAACAAGCAAAATAGATCTACCAATGATAAATGAACACGAATCTTCTTCTAAGGAATAAAAAGACCAAGCAAAATGGCTTGAGAGCTCATAAATCAACTTGTGGCAAACTCTTTTTGATGATCATCATGGCTTTATTCAGGGAGATGATCATCATGTTTACTTTATCACCAGCATGTTCCGTGTAGTAATTTAGACCATGCAACAACACTTGGTCTTGAATAGGAAAAAGAAAAGGACATGTTGCCAGTTCCTTGGACCCACAAGAATATCGAATCAAATAGATCGGCCTAGTTCTAGGTGGGCCAGTTCCGGGTTCCACAAACTAGGAACCAGCCTGTCTGGTCCAATTCCCGATTCCAAGTAGAAATCAGCCCATCTTGGAACCAATCACCCATAATATCAAGGTGATGGATATGAGAGCAAAGACGATCCGCGGATAGGCAGATTGCTCGGCCCACTTACACCCGAGAGCCCCGAAAGAACAATGATCGAGCTTGGACAACATTTTTCACAGGAGAAAGCCTGGCCAGGTTTATATTACAAAAAGGATAGGGCAATAAATTAAGCCAGACTTTCAGTCCCTGGCCCGAGCCTATCCAATGATTACCTCTGGACTATAGGGGTATCTGAAATCCAACAAATTGTATTGAAAGGGTGCTCCCAAAGGTTGACCCTTTTCCACGAAATGGGAAAATAGCAAAGATGATAACGTGATATTACATCCAAATGAAAAGGAAAAGAGACTGCTAGGTTGACATTATTCTCCGAAGCAAGCTAATTTTCATGGCTTTTCAGTGTTTAAACTAAGATCTTAGCTAATATGCACATGATGCATTTTATGCATGAACGTCGCCCCATTTTCTTCTAATCAAAACATTAACAAGCATTAACAACTTACTGAAAGCTGTCTTAACTTCTCTTCTGGCGTGCTAGACTCCTCTATCCCTGATCTTCTTTTCATAGGAACGAGAAAAGGAAATGGAGACTGAAGAACAGACACAGTAATCAAATAGACCAATTTGAAATTATCTCCTAACGCATCATTGCAAGTAATAGGAAATTGGATTTTATCTCCGTAATTGGACCATAAAAGAACCAAAATTGAATGGACATTGTATACAAGAACTGTCCTTAGACGAGTCAAGCTTACCAGCAGGATCATCTATAATGGAACAGGTTCCAGGCCAGCACTTTCAAATTCCTCGTTCCTCCTGCCCCCCTTCACTTATTCCTGACACTTTCCACCATAGAAGAACAGTCTCTGGAAATGCAACAAAGACATCATATATAGCTGCTGGGCATTATGATGCATGCAGAGAACTGCTTTAGGGCATAAAACTAAGACCAGCAGCTTCAGACACCACATAATTACCTTCATGCAAAACAAGATTTCCATAAAGTGAAACGTCTATAATTTCATATAAAAGGAAAATGATGTACACACTAAAACCTTTCTTGTTGCTCAGGGAACTCTTCCAACGGTCTGTTAGAAGCATGCCTCTGACTAGCATCATTGTGTGCCATCATGACCAGAGAAGGGTGTAGCTCAGGCTGTGGAAATAGCAACTTTAAACGGAATGCATCGACTCCATTCAGATAGTATCGGAAGAGCCTCTTGGCCCTAATGAATCCAAGACGACCATAAAGTGCCAGGCTCCTTTATTTGTGACTTCTGCTTCCAAAGTCACCTTCCAGAACAAGAAACAAAATGGACAGAAAGTCATAAGACACGAGCAATCTACCTCCAGACCAACTTAGCCTATAACATGAGAATATTCTACACTACCCTGAAAGTATAAACTAAGAGTATTCGAAAGTCCTTTATAAAATACACAGAAAATATCACATCACTGCCAACACCAACAATGAATGTGAGAGCACATTAAGAATTAGGTCTTGCAATAACCACCTTCTAGGTCAGAAGACAAAAAGGGAAAATTGAGAATCATGTGAACATACTTAACCCCCACGGATGGATCAAACCCTTCTTCTTGGGCAAACTAACTATTTAAAAAAATAGGTCGCCCAACAAACTACGTTTGACAAATTCAAGCATTTCAAACACCTAGGGCACTTCATTTGAGTGGAACATCAGTTTCAGAACACAATACACATCTGAGCGTCGGCTGCTGAAACATCCACATGCTTAAAACAATAAATATGAACAGAAAGGTCTCATTTTTGTATCAACATGAGGAAGCAATGAAACACAATAAATGCAGGCTCCAAGATCAATGTAGTCAATAGACATTCGATCGTTGATGTCTTTACCCAGCTTTGGCTCAAATTGACCAGTACATTAATTGACTACTCAAAGAAAAGTTCTAAGAAACGTATTATCCTACTTCAGATGAAACTAACCAAAAGACCTAGGTCTTTTCTTGTACTTGAAATTAGCAGTCTAATGTAGTAGAATTTGAGTTCTATTAGAGTTTTGGTTAGTTTCTTCTAGAGTAGGATAATACGTTTCTTACTTTTGTTTGAAGTAGGATCCACATGTCAAGTTAGGTTTCATAACTCCTATTTGAAGTTGGGAGTGAAACTTTTAAAGTCCATATGAACTGCTTTAATCTTTCTACTCCAGAGTTTATGAAGCTTACAGAAATTAACCAGAACACAAGTTAGTGTTGACAATGACTAGTTATACGAGTTAATTTTGTGTCCGGTGGAATTGAACGAACACAACACGATTATGTCTTACAGGTTGACACGAAATACCAGAACACAAGTAGCCTCAACCCAAACCCGCTAATTCCATATCTTGGAATAATCATATTGCCTTGTCATGTTGGAAATTTCCATCCATAGTCTCATAAAGATAGCAACCAATTAGGACTCTCTACAGAGACATAATAAATCATCCAGTTTTAAATGGTAACTTATCCGTCATAATAAAAGAAACAACTTATCCGCTCAGTCGTATACCGCTCTTCTGCATATAATCAGAAAGCTAAGGCAAAGACTCAAGATTAGATCTTTCAAATGTAGATGAAAACAAAATGTCCAAAGCCTGTTCAGCAACATGTTCCGTGCTATTCATATTGATAGATGATTACAGGAGACGATGCCTAGAAAACATTTAAGCCCACAATTCTCCTCTCTTAAACTTCTGATGATCATCCCATTTCCCAAACAAAAGAATGACTTGAAGACAAATCAAAAGCCAGGGAATTATAGCATGCTCCAGCAATGGAAACACTTTGGGTGCATTTGCTTCATGAATAATCTGGGAAACATTTTCTAAAAATTGATATCTTGTATTGCTTAAAAAAATGAATAAACGAAAAATGTTTTCATCATCCACGAAAATGTTTAGACATAAAATGTTTTTCAAATCATTAATTTTTCGTGAAGCGTACGGAGCCTTTATCTCCATGAGGAATTTTGATTGAGATGCATGTCTACTTCCAATTTACAAATTAAATGGACATACATGAGCTTTGATCAAAAAACTGCAAAGGAAGAAAGAGTTTTCCCCCCACAGCCCTACTGCTGGTATGTGAAATCCCAACTCAAATTAAGAACTAAACCCCAAGCGCATTGTTAAAAACCGCTAGAGCCGTGTGAAATTACCTCTTCGCAGCCAGACTCCTTCATGACTCTGATAGATCTACTCACAAGTTCTGTGGCTGCAACAACGAGAAAAATATGGCACCTCAACTTTACATCCATAAAAAAACACAGGGAAAAAAAATACAAGCAAAGAACATAGAATCACGCAAGAGACAAATTTGATCAATCGCGTAGTCATTCAGCTAGCCACTAGAATGGTGTTGCTGATAGGAGAAATGGCACATTACACAGCATCACAACTACTCTGCATTCCACAACCTTTTCTGATACAAACATATGTATTCAGTCATCGCATTACAAGCGATCGAGCTTAATAAAGGATAACACTTCAGCCCACTCAATGAAACCAGAATTCATAAATCGAACAAAGTTTTAAGCAACGCCACAATTTCAAAGGACGAGTAGACAACTACCGATTCCTTTCCCTCGGTAGGGCTTGATGACGACCAGCATCGCAATGTAACCTCGGTAGGTGCTTCGATGCTCGCCCATCTTGCACACCACGGTCCCCACACACTTGCCCTTGTGAAACGCCTGACTGACACGAAAATCCACGCGAGCACACAAGCTAAGCGAAACAATCGTTTGAGCGCGTTCCTAAATGCGGAATCAACAACAAATGCTGAGGGCTTGAAGAGGAAAGGGAGTACCAGGAAGGAGAGCTGAGGCCAGAGATAGACGAAGTAACGGTAGGTGAAGATGGAGTAGGGCTCGCTGAGCTCGTGGTCGACGAGGCTCATGATGAGGGGGAGGTGATGCTCTCCGCCGTAGCTCGCGTACTCTATCTCCGACGCCTCGAACTCGGCCTTCTTCTCCTCTTCTGCGTCGCCGGTCGCCGTCTCCATCGGAAAACAAAGCGCCGCGACGATGCCGAAGAAGGCGGCGACTCGGTTGAACAATTGAGAGAGAATGTTCGGTGAACGGAGGAGATTGGGGAAGACGTAGGAGATGGGGCTCCGAACCCGATTACCGAGGATCCGGATTCGGAGTGGGCCGCAGCTTCCGCAGATGTTCCAAAAATGTTCAACCCACATGGAACAGCTTCTTTATACTAAATCATCACTTTTAATATTCATAATTTACCACTAAAATTCATTAACCACAATTCATAGGCACACAAATTAATATGAAATATTAGCAAATTAAAATTTTCAATCTTAAAATAAATATCGTCGAAAATGAAAATTCATATCTGTAATTCCACATTACACTTATCATCAAATATCATAGAATACCGTAAGATTATGAGAAGATATATATCAAGAAAAATACAAAATACTTATTACAAATTTCAGATTCCACCCACTTGAAATATGAAACCTACCCGTCAAAATAAGTTCTCCAATCATACCTTGAAACCTGAAAATCAGATTTTTGCACTAAAACTATGTTATTATTAGGTTCAATGTGCTTGACCACTTGATACATTCGGTCTTTCTCTCCCATTTTTTGCTTTTCTATTTCTTTTGTTAGTAAATTTTATGGATAATCCGATTTAGCCTTTAATTAAAACGAGTCACCTCAAACGTTTCGAGAATAGAAACATTATTGAATGAACCGGGTGTCTCATGATTACCTAGAATTTAGAGAATTTATTCAGATTTTGAAAAGTTTAAAAAAATTTCAAATAAGCTTGCACAATAAAAAAAAGAAAAGATTTTCGATGTGTGTGCATTTTATAAAAGCAATGTCGTGATTGTTTTATAAACGTTAAGGGTAGATGGCCAACTTTTGAAATCATGAAATAATTTTCTTAACATTATTTATTGAAATTTTATGGATTCCACCTTGAAATCATGTGTTCATTCTTGGGATCTATGAGGCTTGGCTACTTTATAGCAATGGGTCTCTCTCTCCTACTTTCGATTTTTTTTTTATGTGGATATCCAGTTGAGTCTTTTATTAAAGCAAGTCGCCTCAAACATTTCGAGAATGGAAACATTGTTAAGTGAATCCGATGTCTCATAATTACCTAGAATTTATTCAAATTTCAATAAGTGCAAAAAAATTTCAAATAATCCCGCAAACTTAAAAATGAAGATTTTCAATGTGTGCGTATTTAATCAAAGCAATGCTGCTATACAAAAGTTAAGTAGAGATTGCCAACTTCTGAAATTATGAAATAATTTTTTTAACTTAACAATTTGCCGGGGGATAAACAGAAATTGTCAAAACAGGACTAATAGAGAAAAGTAGAATGATGGCCCAAAACGCCGTCTGTGGGAATCGAACCCACGACCACATGGTTAAAAGCCATGCGCTCTACCGGCTGAGCTAAGACGGCCACTACGTACGTGCTGTTTTATTTTTCAATATCTAATTACTTAACTAAGCGTGGTGGGGGGCTACTACCCGTGGGACGTGTCGAGCCGGCAAACCGCCACGTATGTCCGCGCTCCTAGTCCCTCGTCTCTACACCCTTCTCTCTGCACCGGGTGCAGCACCGTCTTCCGCTCTCTAGAACATGAACAGGGTGGTGGAAATCTTTCCGGATCGACCCTCTCTCTATATCATCGAGTGATGCGAGGTCGGCATTCGAGCATCGCGACAAAGGTCGCGCTCAGCCGAATAAGGATGTGGAAGGCCGCGAGGGGGCTATCTCTTCTCCCCTCTTTCCAGAGGCCAAGCAGTTTCCCCACGGCCGCCGCACCCCCCGCGGCGAAGGGTTCGAAAGATCCCGGCACGTTGTGGCTCGGCTTCTCTGGGCACCTCTCGAGTACACCGCAGTTTCACCTTCTGGGGAGAGTTGGTTTGACGCCGTCCTGCACAAGATTAACAATTTTACTAGAGAAGAAGGCGGAGTTCATCACACGTTTCGGGTCCATTTCATGCTTTTTATTTAGTGATTTGCTCTGTGTGTTTTTTTGAACAATCGGAATCAGGGTCCGCCTCCAAAGTGGTCGCGGCGCGGGCCGAGAGCGTCGCCGTCGCAGACGACAAGCCCCTGATCTTGGCCGCCATCAAGAACCCGACCCGAAGATAGTCTACGATGAGTATAACCACGAGCGGTTGCCACCCTGCTCACCGAGCAAGCGGCCTTCGCCTACTTCGTCCTGGGCTTGGGGAGATTCGCGTACGCGGCGCTCATCCGCCTGCTCATCTTCAAGCTGGTCCTGAGCATGTCGCCCACCAGGGACGTGCTCGCCATGTCGTCGCTCGAGGTCGACCTGTCGAACATCGACCCGGGCAGCACCGTGACCGTCAAGTGGCACGCGAAGCCCGTCTTCATCAGGCGGCGGATGGAGGAGGAGATCCACCAGGCAAACCGCGAGGACTGGAACAAGCTCCGGGACCCCCAGCCTGACTCCGCGCGGGTCAAGGACCCGGAGTGGCTTGTGGTCGTGGGCGTGTGCACGCACCTGGGCCGCATCCCATTGCCGAACGCCGGCGATTATGGCGGGTGGTTCTGCCCGTGCCATGGCTCGCACTACGACATATCGGGCCGGGTCCGGAAGGGCCCCGCACCGTTCAACCTGGAGGTGCCGGTCTACACCTTCCTCGACGAGAGGCGGCTGTTGATCGGTTCTCAATGAGTTGGGTCATAATGCTGTAAGAGAAGTGGATAGATGGTAATGAATCTAAGAAATGAGCGGCGGTGGAAAGTTGCTGTTTAGTCCTTCTTCTTCTTTCTTTATTATTATTATATTTTTTTTATGATATATGAGGGAGGGCAAAATTGGTTATGGTCAGAATTGTTGAATCGATGAGAACTTCTGGACCACGGCAGTGTTCATAATGCTTCGCAGCACCATCGATGATGTTTGCAAGAGTATTTAGGAAATTGAGGTGATAGGCCGTTCTCGTGTTACTTCTTTTCCATTAAAGGTGTTGTTTGGAAAGAAGCAATTGACCCGAAAAATGGACTAACCTTTTATTTTTTTCGACGGGTAAAGAGCACAATCAATCTGAGCATAATTTGGTCCAAAAAAAAAAAAAGAAAAGAAAGTAACGAACAGGGAAGTCCACAATTTGAAGGGAATCAAGAACTCGCCAACGAAGGCACGACCAACATATAATGTGAAAGTCATCAATGAAAGCTTTCATTAAGACTTGAGAAGATGATCCACCAAGCCATAGGCAATCCCTTACTTTGGCCAAGTGCTGAGATAGTGCAATTAGGGTAAAAGCACATCTTAAGTGCAAATATTTGTGTGCATTCACTTAGGTGCCAATATTTTTTTACGGCTTACTTAAATATCAAATCGGAGAAAAAACGATTACTCAAGTGCTAACGGCGAGAAATTCCGGTCAACTAGTTACACGTCATTTGTTTTTAATTTTTTTAACATTACATGGCATTTAAAAAAAAATTAGGCCGCATTGCGTCCACATGGCTTTTAAACTTAAAAATAAGTTACATTTGTTTAAAAAAATCAAAAATAAATAGATAAATAAATAAATAAATAAAAGTTGCCGCAACAAGGGTGGGGATTGGTCGAGGGGGGTCGTTGAGCCTCGGCGAGGCCTAGCTGTGGGTCTGTGAGGCCTCGGCCAGGCTTCATTGACCCTAGGCAATGCAAAAACAACTTAATCGTGAATCCCTAACAACAGAAGGAGGAGGAGGAGGAGAAACTCATTGCCGGTATTTTTATATATACATATGTATAAAAATATGGCAATGAGTTTCTCCTCCTCCTCCTCCTTCATGTTGTTAGGGATTCACGTAGTTAAGTTGTTTTTGCATTGCTATGGTCAATGAAGCCTGGCCGAGGCCTCACAGACCCACAGCTAGGCCTCGCCGAGGCTCAACGACCCCCTCGACCAATCCCCACCCTTGTTGCGGCAACTTTTATTTATTTATTTATTTATCTATTTATTTTTGATTTTTTTAAACATTTGTAACTTAGTTTTTAAGTTTATAAAGCCATGTGGGACGCAATGCGGCCTAATTTTTTTTAGAAAGAATTTTAGTTAAAAAACACCAAAAAACAAATCGTGTAACTAGTTGACCGGAATTTCTCGCCCTTAGCAGCTTGAGTAATCGTTTTCGCTCCGATTTGATATTTAAGTAAGCCGTAAAAAAATATTGGCACCTAAGTGAATGCACACAAATATTTGCACTTAAGATGTGCTTTTACCCTAATTGCACTATCTCAGCACTTGGCCAAAGTAAGGGATTGCCTATGGCTTGGTGGATCATCTTCTCAAGTCTTAATGAAAGCTTCATTGATGACTTTCACATTATATGGAGGTCGTGCCTTCGTTGGCGAGTTCTTGATTCCCTTCAAATTGTGGACTTCCCTGTTCGTTACTTTCTTTTCTTTTTTTTTTTTTGGACCAAATTATGCTCAGATTGATTGTGCTCTTACCCGTCGAAAAAAATAAAAGGTTAGTCCATTTTCGGGGTGAATTGCTTCTTCCAAACAACACCTTTAATGGAAAAGAAGTAACACGAGAACGGCCTATCACCTCAATTTCCTAAATACTCTTGCAAACATCATCGATGGTGCTGCGAAGCATTATGAACACTGCCGTGGTCCAGAAGTTCTCATCGATTCAACAATTCTGACCATAACCAATTTTGCCCTCCCTCATATATCATAAAAAAAATATAATAATAATAAAGAAAGAAGAAGAAGGACTAAACAGCAACTTTCCACCGCGCTCATTTCTTAGATTCATTACCATCTATCCACTTCTCTTACAGCATTATGACCCAACTCATTGAGAACCGATCAACAGCCGCCTCTCGTCGAGGAAGGTGTAGACCGGCACCTCCAGGTTGAACGGTGCGGGGCCCTTCCGGACCCGGCCGATATGTCGTAGTGCGAGCCATGGCACGGGCAGAACCACCGCCATAATCGCCGGCGTTCGGCAATGGGATGCGGCCCAGGTGCGTGCACACGCCCACGTTTACAAGCCACTCCGGGTCCTTGACCCGCGCGGAGTCAGGCTGGGGGTCCCGGAGCTTGTTCCAGTCCTCGCGGTTTGCCTGGTGGATCTCCTCCTCCATCCGCCGCCTGATGAAGACGGGCTTCGCGTGCCACTTGACGGTCACGGTGCTGCCCGGGTCGATGTTCGACAGGTCGACCTCGAGCGACGACATGGCGAGCACGTCCCTGGTGGGCGACATGCTCAGGACCAGCTTGAAGATGAGCAGGCGGATGAGCGCCGCGTACGCGAATCTCCCCAAGCCCAGGACGAAGTAGGCGAAGGCCGCTTGCTCGGTGAGCAGGGTGGCAACCGCTCGTGGTTATACTCATCGTAGACTATCTTCGGGTCGGGTTCTTGATGGCGGCCAAGATCAGGGGCTTGTCGTCTGCGACGGCGACGCTCTCGGCCCGCGCCGCGACCACTTTGGAGGCGGACCCTGATTCCGATTGTTCAAAAAAACACACAGAGCAAATCACTAAATAAAAAGCATGAAATGGACCCGAAACGTGTGATGAACTCCGCCTTCTTCTCTAGTAAAATTGTTAATCTTGTGCAGGACGGCGTCAAACCAAACTCTCCCCAGAAGGTGAAACTGCGGTGTACTCGAGAGGTGCCAGAGAAGCCGAGCCACAACGTGCCGGGATCTTTCGAACCCTTCGCCGCGGGGGGTGCGGCGGCCGTGGGGAAACTGCTTGGCCTCTGGAAAGAGGGGAGAAGAGATAGCCCCCTCGCGGCCTTCCACATCCTTATTCGGCTGAGCGCGACCTTTGTCGCGATGCTCGAATGCCGACCTCGCATCACTCGATGATATAGAGAGAGGGTCGATCCGGAAAGATTTCCACCACCCTGTTCATGTTCTAGAGAGCGGAAGACGGTGCTGCACCCGGTGCAGAGAGAAGGGTGTAGAGACGAGGGACTAGGAGCGCGGACATACGTGGCGGTTTGCCGGCTCGACACGTCCCACGGGTAGTAGCCCCCCACCACGCTTAGTTAAGTAATTAGATATTGAAAAATAAAACAGCACGTACGTAGTGGCCGTCTTAGCTCAGCCGGTAGAGCGCATGGCTTTTAACCATGTGGTCGTGGGTTCGATTCCCACAGACGGCGTTTTGGGCCATCATTCTACTTTTCTCTATTAGTCCTGTTTTGACAATTTCTGTTTATCCCCCGGCAAATTGTTAAGTTAAAAAATTATTTCATAATTTCAGAAGTTGGCAATCTCTACTTAACTTTTGTATAGCAGCATTGCTTTGATTAAATACGCACACATTGAAAATCTTCATTTTTAAGTTTGCGGGATTATTTGAAATTTTTTTGCACTTATTGAAATTTGAATAAATTCTAGGTAATTATGAGACATCGGATTCACTTAACAATGTTTCCATTCTCGAAATGTTTGAGGCGACTTGCTTTAATAAAAGACTCAACTGGATATCCACATAAAAAAAAAATCGAAAGTAGGAGAGAGAGACCCATTGCTATAAAGTAGCCAAGCCTCATAGATCCCAAGAATGAACACATGATTTCAAGGTGGAATCCATAAAATTTCAATAAATAATGTTAAGAAAATTATTTCATGATTTCAAAAGTTGGCCATCTACCCTTAACGTTTATAAAAACAATCACGACATTGCTTTTATAAAATGCACACACATCGAAAATCTTTTCTTTTTTTATTGTGCAAGCTTATTTGAAATTTTTTTAAACTTTCAAAATCTGAATAAATTCTCTAAATTCTAGGTAATCATGAGACACCCGGTTCATTCAATAATGTTTCTATTCTCGAAACGTTTGAGGTGACTCGTTTTAATTAAAGGCTAAATCGGATTATCCATAAAATTTACTAACAAAAGAAATAGAAAAGCAAAAAATGGGGAGAGAAAGACCGAATGTATCAAGTGGTCAAGCACATTGAACCTAATAATAACATAGTTTTAGTGCAAAAATCTGATTTTCAGGTTTCAAGGTATGATTGGAGAACTTATTTTGACGGGTAGGTTTCATATTTCAAGTGGGTGGAATCTGAAATTTGTAATAAGTATTTTGTATTTTTCTTGATATATATCTTCTCATAATCTTACGGTATTCTATGATATTTGATGATAAGTGTAATGTGGAATTACAGATATGAATTTTCATTTTCGACGATATTTATTTTAAGATTGAAAATTTTAATTTGCTAATATTTCATATTAATTTGTGTGCCTATGAATTGTGGTTAATGAATTTTAGTGGTAAATTATGAATATTAAAAGTGATGATTTAGTATAAAGAAGCTGTTCCATGTGGGTTGAACATTTTTGGAACATCTGCGGAAGCTGCGGCCCCACTCCGAATCCGGATCCTCGGTAATCGGGTTCGGAGCCCCATCTCCTACGTCTTCCCCAATCTCCTCCGTTCACCGAACATTCTCTCTCAATTGTTCAACCGAGTCGCCGCCTTCTTCGGCATCGTCGCGGCGCTTTGTTTTCCGATGGAGACGGCGACCGGCGACGCAGAAGAGGAGAAGAAGGCCGAGTTCGAGGCGTCGGAGATAGAGTACGCGAGCTACGGCGGAGAGCATCACCTCCCCCTCATCATGAGCCTCGTCGACCACGAGCTCAGCGAGCCCTACTCCATCTTCACCTACCGTTACTTCGTCTATCTCTGGCCTCAGCTCTCCTTCCTGGTACTCCTTTCCTCTTCAAGCCCTCAGCATTTGTTGTTGATTCCGCATTTAGGAACGCGCTCAAACGATTGTTTCGCTTAGCTTGTGTGCTCGCGTGGATTTTCGTGTCAGTCAGGCGTTTCACAAGGGCAAGTGTGTGGGGACCGTGGTGTGCAAGATGGGCGAGCATCGAAGCACCTACCGAGGTTACATTGCGATGCTGGTCGTCATCAAGCCCTACCGAGGGAAAGGAATCGGTAGTTGTCTACTCGTCCTTTGAAATTGTGGCGTTGCTTAAAACTTTGTTCGATTTATGAATTCTGGTTCATTGAGTGGGCTGAAGTGTTATCCTTTATTAAGCTCGATCGCTTGTAATGCGATGACTGAATACATATGTTTGTATCAGAAAAGGTTGTGGAATGCAGAGTAGTTGTGATGCTGTGTAATGTGCCATTTCTCCTATCAGCAACACCATTCTAGTGGCTAGCTGAATGACTACGCGATTGATCAAATTTGTCTCTTGCGTGATTCTATGTTCTTTGCTTGTATTTTTTTTCCCTGTGTTTTTTATGGATGTAAAGTTGAGGTGCCATATTTTTCTCGTTGTTGCAGCCACAGAACTTGTGAGTAGATCTATCAGAGTCATGAAGGAGTCTGGCTGCGAAGAGGTAATTTCACACGGCTCTAGCGGTTTTTAACAATGCGCTTGGGGTTTAGTTCTTAATTTGAGTTGGGATTTCACATACCAGCAGTAGGGCTGTGGGGGGAAAACTCTTTCTTCCTTTGCAGTTTTTTGATCAAAGCTCATGTATGTCCATTTAATTTGTAAATTGGAAGTAGACATGCATCTCAATCAAAATTCCTCATGGAGATAAAGGCTCCGTACGCTTCACGAAAAATTAATGATTTGAAAAACATTTTATGTCTAAACATTTTCGTGGATGATGAAAACATTTTTCGTTTATTCATTTTTTTAAGCAATACAAGATATCAATTTTTAGAAAATGTTTCCCAGATTATTCATGAAGCAAATGCACCCAAAGTGTTTCCATTGCTGGAGCATGCTATAATTCCCTGGCTTTTGATTTGTCTTCAAGTCATTCTTTGTTTGGGAAATGGGATGATCATCAGAAGTTTAAGAGAGGAGAATTGTGGGCTTAAATGTTTTCTAGGCATCGTCTCCTGTAATCATCTATCAATATGAATAGCACGGAACATGTTGCTGAACAGGCTTTGGACATTTTGTTTTCATCTACATTTGAAAGATCTAATCTTGAGTCTTTGCCTTAGCTTTCTGATTATATGCAGAAGAGCGGTATACGACTGAGCGGATAAGTTGTTTCTTTTATTATGACGGATAAGTTACCATTTAAAACTGGATGATTTATTATGTCTCTGTAGAGAGTCCTAATTGGTTGCTATCTTTATGAGACTATGGATGGAAATTTCCAACATGACAAGGCAATATGATTATTCCAAGATATGGAATTAGCGGGTTTGGGTTGAGGCTACTTGTGTTCTGGTATTTCGTGTCAACCTGTAAGACATAATCGTGTTGTGTTCGTTCAATTCCACCGGACACAAAATTAACTCGTATAACTAGTCATTGTCAACACTAACTTGTGTTCTGGTTAATTTCTGTAAGCTTCATAAACTCTGGAGTAGAAAGATTAAAGCAGTTCATATGGACTTTAAAAGTTTCACTCCCAACTTCAAATAGGAGTTATGAAACCTAACTTGACATGTGGATCCTACTTCAAACAAAAGTAAGAAACGTATTATCCTACTCTAGAAGAAACTAACCAAAACTCTAATAGAACTCAAATTCTACTACATTAGACTGCTAATTTCAAGTACAAGAAAAGACCTAGGTCTTTTGGTTAGTTTCATCTGAAGTAGGATAATACGTTTCTTAGAACTTTTCTTTGAGTAGTCAATTAATGTACTGGTCAATTTGAGCCAAAGCTGGGTAAAGACATCAACGATCGAATGTCTATTGACTACATTGATCTTGGAGCCTGCATTTATTGTGTTTCATTGCTTCCTCATGTTGATACAAAAATGAGACCTTTCTGTTCATATTTATTGTTTTAAGCATGTGGATGTTTCAGCAGCCGACGCTCAGATGTGTATTGTGTTCTGAAACTGATGTTCCACTCAAATGAAGTGCCCTAGGTGTTTGAAATGCTTGAATTTGTCAAACGTAGTTTGTTGGGCGACCTATTTTTTTAAATAGTTAGTTTGCCCAAGAAGAAGGGTTTGATCCATCCGTGGGGGTTAAGTATGTTCACATGATTCTCAATTTTCCCTTTTGTCTTCTGACCTAGAAGGTGGTTATTGCAAGACCTAATTCTTAATGTGCTCTCACATTCATTGTTGGTGTTGGCAGTGATGTGATATTTTCTGTGTATTTTATAAAGGACTTTCGAATACTCTTAGTTTATACTTTCAGGGTAGTGTAGAATATTCTCATGTTATAGGCTAAGTTGGTCTGGAGGTAGATTGCTC
>JAGVVM010001481.1:0-50401 GCA_019149425.1 Psidium friedrichsthalianum | reverse complement strand
CCGATATCCTTTTGTGGATACGCAATAACCCAGAAAAAATACATTTGGTGGCAGACGAGGGGATAGTTTAAATCAGCACCTGGACGTAAATTTTATGGACAAAACAGACGAACAACCCAAAGACGCGAGGGGTAATAGAGAAAGAACGGCTTTAGGGAGAACCACAAACCACTGATCGGTGACTGATTATTGAGGACAGTGGGAAGGCATACCGATTTTAATTTAGTAACAAGCGGTAAGGATATCATCAACTCCATAAAAATTAAAAAAGATTTTTTTGGGACCTGCATATAAATGCAACAGAGTGAAACGAGCAAACTTCTAGAAGATGACGGTTCTTGGTCTCTCCGGAGCCACACCATTCTGCTGAGGGGTAAATAAGTAACAAACCGATATCCCTTTTGAGACGCGAATACCCAAGAAAAATACATTTGGTGGCACGAGGGGATAGTTTATCAGCACCTGGACGTAAGTTATGGACAAAACAGACACACCCAAAGACGCGAGGGGTAAGAGAGAATAACGGCTTGTCAGGGAACACAACACTGATCGGTGACTGATTATTGAGGACAGTGGAAGGCATACGATTTATTAGGTAACAAGCGGTAAGGATAGCATCACTCCAAAAAATTTTGGGACCTGCATATGCAACAAGAGTGAACGAGCAACTTCTAGAAGATGACGGTTCTTTCTCTCGGCCACACCATTCTGCTGAGGGGTATAAGTACAACTTGTTTGATGTATAATGCCAAGATTAGAACAAAACGAAGAAATCGATTTCTGTGAGTATTCTAGAGCATTATCAGTTCGCAAAATTTTAAGGGATGCATTAAACTGATTAGTGACTTCACGATGAAATAATGAAAAACAGATAAAAATTCAGAACGGTCATGGAGTATATAGAGCCATGTTAGACGAGAATAATCATCCACAAAAGTAACAAAGTACTTAAAACCATTTCTACTAGCAATACGAGTGGGTCCCCAAATATCCGAATGGACAAGTTCAAGTAAAGTAGATGCACGAGAATCACTACGACTAGGAAAAGAGCTACGATGATGTTTCCCAAGTTCACAAGCCTCACACTCAAGAGTAGAAACTGATTTATACTCAGGAATTATTTGTTGTAACTTAAATAGAGATAAATGTCCTAGACGAGAATGCCATAATAGGGGACTAGTAGAACTAGCAGCTAGAACATTGGCATCAGTAGTAGAGACACCATCCAGATAGTAGAGTCCATCACGTTCATGCCCTCCACCAATCGTCTTCTTTGTCTGAAGGTCCTGAAATATGCAAGAAGAGGGGTAAAATGTAACAGAACAATCAAGAGCTTTAGTTAGCTGACTAACAGACAACAAATTCAAAGGAAGTTGGGGAACATGTAAGACAGAGGACAGAGATAACGAAGGCGTGAGTGAAATAGTCCCTGATCCAATCACCTGAGTAGAGGAACCATTAGCTAAAATAACTTGAGACGAAGGACTAGAGTTTTGGTGGGAAGAGAGTAGTTCTTGCTTACCCGTCATGTGACTAGAAGCTCCCGAGTCAATGACCCAGGTGCTAGGAGATAAAGTAGAGAAAAAGGCCATGTTACCTGTTCGTGCAAGAGTTGCAGTGGATGAGGAATTGGAAGCCTCTAGTTGCTGGACACGCTTGAGAAGTTGTGTAACTAAATCATCCTGAGCCGTAGACTCAAAAGAACTACCCCCAGTTGGGATAGATGGATTCGTGTCACCAAAAGACGCACTTCCAGCACTCCCTTCAGACACAGCAGCATTGACAGTAACTAATCGTTGAGCCCACTCGGGCTTGCCATGCTTGGCCCAACAAGTGTCAAAAATATGACCAGATTTGCCACAATATGTGCATTGACGGCTATCTCGATCAAAACTTTGTCCACTACGTCCACCACCACGGCCACGGCCTCCCCCTGAACCACGGCCTCTATAAGAAAATCCACCACGACCACGACTACCACTACTAACCACAAGTGCTGAATTGTCTTTAGATGATGTAGAAGATGGAGGAACAATGCGCTGAATCCGACAAAAAGCTTCATTCATAGAAGGAACATTCTCTCCAGCAAGAAGCTGATTCTTCACGGGCTGCAAGTCAACATTCAACCCAGATAGAAACTTGGCCACTTGAAATTCAGCTCGTTGGGCCTTTAGTCTTTCAAGATCAGTAGTGATGGGTGATAAAGATTGAGTTCTTCCCACATGCCTTTCAAGGCACTGTAATACTCTCCAAGAGATTTGTCCCCCTGTTTAAAATTAAAGATCTTCTCGTACAATTCATAAACTCTAGACATGTTTTTATCCTGTGAGTAGCTCTCCATAAGATCATCCCACACTCCCTTGGCAGTTGTGTGGAACATCACATTAGCAACAATAGATGGCTCCATACTGTTCCATAACCACACCAAAAGTGTGTCATTCTCTCTCATCCAGTCCTTATACTCTTCAGCATCAGCATCAGGGGGGTCAGTTGTAAGATAATTGAGTTTCCCCTTAGCATTAATATAGACTTTGACAGCTTGAGCCCATAACAAGTAATTAGAGGCTCCATTTAATTTAATAGTGGTAATCTGAACATTAATACTGCCTGGTGAAGACTTACTAGTACTCATGACGATAATCTCCAAATAAATATATATCTACCACAGATCAAGAGGATTGAAACTTCAGCGCAAAATATAAAACAGCCCTTCGCTCGGTATAATCAATACCAACAATCATGTATTTTTGATGAAAATCATACAATACCAGTCAACCATGATCAACGAAATATTCTGACCCTTGAATCCGCTGATTAGTAAGTGTTGTAATCCATAGCCGCAAACAAATCCATAGCCGCAAAGAGAACCTGATGGATTTGATTTCTCCTAGTCTTATATGAAGCGAGACTAGAAAAGAAATAGATAAAAATTGCAGCTTTAGGTGGCTGCACACCAGAGAAGGAAAAGGGGTATTAGGGGACTCTCAAACCAGCGACACGATCAAGGAATCAGGTAGTTAGATCCGCTCTGATACCATGTCACAAAGCTGATTAAAGAGCCTGTGGAATGTAGGCAAGAGAGGAGAAGGAAAAGAGGAGAAAACGAGAGGAGATGAAGAGAGAGAGAGAAGCAAACGTAAAGCCAAAAAGAACAGCTTTCAATTTCTGTGTGTATTCACCCCTAGACCTATCGCAATATATATATATAACTTGTACAATGACCATAATGCCCCCAAGTAAGTAAAAAGAAATAAAACCTAGAAAACACTTAAGAAATATAAACAAGTTCACCCTACAATTGCAGTTGAGCATGCATTGCAAAGAACTCGACATATTGCAAATGTGCTTTTTGGCTGGCGTGGAAGGACAATAGTGAAATCTTTTTATTGAAGGAGACATCTTTACTGATATTTTTGTCCAAAAAAGGACAAAAAAGGGGGAATGTTTTTCATGGATCTTTGGCTGTGGAAAGTGCACCAAGAATTTTCTCCATTCCCAGAAACTTGTAGTTTGTAGGCATAACTTCTTATGTATTCGTTGCTAGCATTTGATTAATCTGACCACTGTTTAGCAAATTGTGAGAATTTTAGCTTGCAAGGGATCTCTCTGGAAAAGAATTTTGAACTTTGCTGTTTTCTCACTGAACTGGGACTTTATCATATTAACTTTTGGTTCAATCTACATTTTTTGATTTGTTTGTTCAAATGCCAATTAAAGATGTCAGTTTCTCCTGTGCAGATGGTGTCATCGAATTTTTCCTATCCAAGCTACATGCAGTTTGAATGAGCCAAACCTGAGGACTGTTGTTCAAAAGCTTGTTCTCAAGTTTTTAAAGGATAGGCCAAGCAGACTTGCATTACCAGTAAAGGTACACGTTCTATCTGTATCATAAGAAGATCAAGTTATCTATTTATTGCTTTAGTCTCTTCCCCCTTCTGTGTTCTTTATAAGTGTGATACTTGGGGATTTCATTACCTGATGTGTTTCAACTGTTGCTTCTTACCCTGTCGCACCAAGTCTTCTCCTCTCCCTTCAATAGAATCAGAGCTGTTACAATCTTGTTATGCATCCTTATAAATTGGTCCATCTTGTGAATCTGTCTGCTCACAAATTGAACAACTCTTCCATTGGCCTCTAGTTTGCAGTTGGATATAATAGAAGAGGACTTGAAGAGAAAGAGCGGAAGAATGCAAAAGATAAATCTTATGGTTCTGATCTACTACCTTTGTTGGACCGCCACAAATGCTTTGAAATCGTAGCTGCAGCAGTTAAGGATGCTGTGTCAGATTCAGTTGTAGATCTTAAAAACCCCGAGGTAGAGCTTCCCCCCTCCTCCACCACCTCCTCCTCCTCCTCCCTCTCTCTCTCTCTCTCTCTCATGTTTATCTGACACCTTTTATCACAGATTTCTGTTCTGGTTGAGCTGCTACCCCTTTCGGCTGTTCCTAGTGGATCATTGGTGGCCGCGGTATCAGTTCTTCCACAAAAACTGGTCACTACAAAGCCGCGGCTGTGTGTCAAGGCGTTGGTTCCTCAGGCTAAGTTAAAGACAGAGTAAGTTGGTGGACTATAGCGGCAACTCACAGCTGTGCAATCTTCAAATGGCAGATGCTCGTGATTCCGGCTTTGGATTCCAAAGAACCATGAACAGATGAACAGCAGAATCCAACTGCAATCCATTCTTGTTCGTTGGCTTTCAGCAGACGCGGGTTGATATAGTCACGTCAATGACAAGTTCCGGTCTCCATGCAAGTTGTCATCTTAACTTGTTTCAGACTGAAGCTCGGCCTCTGTAAGGAGTAGAATACACTAAAAATTTCTTGATCCTTTAGAAAATGTTGGGATTTGGGAGAAATATCAATTTTCTCTTTTATATCTTTCCCGTGTCTTGGTGCTCTCATATTCGACCGAGTAGTAGATATATATTTCTCCATGAACAACTTGCAAAATGCAGTGTTGAAGTCAGATATGCAAGTCAACAATCATTTTGTAATTATTTACTCATAATTTCCCCTGAATAAGAGTGCATTTCCTATTGAATCATTGATGGTAGCAATCATCAAAATTACTTTGAAAGATCATCTGATATCCTAATTCTAAAAGCTCCCTGATCAGAAAATAGTTCTGACATTCATTGTTGAAGATGTGTGCCCTTTTTCTGCGAGACTCTATGAAGGATTGTTACTTTAAGGCTGATTATATCTGGCTCTTGCTCATTCATGTAGAACTGGCTCTTGCCCTTGTTGCGATACGTATTTCTCATATAGAAATCTTCATCAACGATAGAACAAGATCTATTTTGCATCATATCTAAGGATTTCTTGTTTTGGGTCGAAGACACAATGTCATTCGATCATTATCAAAGTGATTATAATCTTTTTCTATCGGCAAGGATTCTACTAGAGTGCCTTCTATCCATGAACTAAATCATAATCATTCACAGCGAGTCCATTAGTATTCTGCAACAATGATTAATTACCAAGTCAAGCATATTATATTCTGCAACATGAATCACCGTGCCAGTCATGGATAACAGGTCACCAGAAAGCAGGTTTTGGAAGTCAGTATATTGACAAACTGTGCCATTAACGGTGACGGCGTTGCTCTTCCGGGGACAAGAAAATCTATTCAAAATCTAAAAGTCTTTTGAAGCCAACAAGCTAGTACCTACAGAACAAATGCTTCTGGGAAGGAACTAAAGAGCAAACACTGCAAGAATTGAGGGAAGAAAATATCATCAGATGAATTATGTGCCGCAAAGAGCAATGGATAGGTCCAAGTTGACACAGGGCTCTTCGAAGGATGAGTACAAGGAGAGTTTCGGGGACGAGTTTGCCGATATCGCTTTGCTGATCCCGCTCTCTGAGGACGCGTTACCTCTCTGCGAAAAAAGGTTGAGTACTCATCGGAAGTGACAACGACAGCGACAACTCACAGCCACAGCCGTCGACGTCTTTGAGCTGTCCGGCATCACTTCTCCTCGCGCCCGTTTGTCTCTTCTTCTTTCGCGGCACGTGATCTTGATGGAGAGGAGCATAACCAATAAAGGTACATGTTCTATCTGTATCATACGAAGATCAAGTCATCTACTTATATCTTCAGGCGCTTCCCCCTTCTAACCTTTTTTTTTTTTTTTGAAGTTGTGGCACTTCGAGGATTTTCATTTCCTATTTCTGTTTCAACAGTTGCTTCTTACCCCGTTGCAAGAAGTCTTTTCCTCTCCCTTCAATGGAATCAGAGCTCTTACAATCTTGTTGAGCATCCTCACGGTTTGGTCCATCTTGCGAATCTGTATGCCCAAAAGCAGAACGACTCGCGACTGCAAACCCGGATCAGAGAATTTGACAGTGTCGTCAAAAAGAGACCAAAATCGCATAAGAACTCCGTTAAAGCGGCTCACATTGACGACGCACACATGTACATGATCTTCAATCGAAAAACAACAAAAAGGGAAAGAAAAGAATTCAATGCGGTTGTTTGGATGCTCCTGAGGAACAGAAGACAAGGACGAATTCAGAAGACAAGGACGAATTCGGACGTCCAATGAGATTCACCGGGTTGCTTTCGTGGTCCGTCGTTTCTCAGCCGCCATGGATGGATCGGAAACTCAGATAAATGCTTGAAAAAGTGTAAAAAGACATCAATCTGAAAGAAGATAATCACCTGCGAAGGGAAGGAGCTCGGCAATCCGCGAAGCACTATTAAGTCGTCTACTTGACAACAAGTGTCACGTCCGAAATTCAGTTACGCAACGCAGAACATTATTATTTTTTTTAAAGGTATTTCGAATCAATTTGGGATTTTTAAGATATCAAGGGTGGAATTCCCAAAGTTATTACTAGAAGGCAAGACGTGAAGAATCGAAGAATTACATATGAATATATAAAAAGAATTTAATTGTGTGAACTGAGAACTCAACATTGACTATGAGTAGCTTTGTGTGAAAATATTTCCTCCTTGATCGATCAATTTTTGTATTTGTGGAATTTCTTCTATCGCCAAGCTTTGGCTTTTATCTTCTTCTATTTCCCAATCGATCACGGATAGCACAAATTCTAATGCATTCAACATCATCAGTGATCGCATTCTTTGTGTGGAAGACATACTCTTAAACTCAAAACCGACATACGAAATTTCAACACCAAAAAAATTTCTTGTTTATTGTCGTAGTGACTTTCTTAGCATACAAATCTAAGTAAACATATCATACGAAACATCACTCGGATGTTTTCTCCTGCTTGCCCACTCCTTTACTCCTTCTTGGGCTACTAACAATGACCACTTGAACTCCTGGCTGGTACTACAGTGGCAGAACTGGGGGCGCTCTTCCTCCGAGAGGTCGACGGCGAAATAAACGGACGAAAAAGAATGCTAGAATCTTTTGCTGCACCAGACGGATGAGTTTTGAACAAGACAGCACAAGGGAGCTACAGAGAGCAGTATGAGCAACGGGAGATGGAGGAGCCAGAAGGAGGGGCCGGGGAACAACAGCGACGTGGGCAGAGCAATGGAGAGGGAAAAGGACAAGGATCATGAGGAGTGAAAGAAGCGGGCACCACAGCCAGTAGCGAAGGCCGACGACGAGCAGCGAGCAGAAGGGATAAGGAGCAATAGAGAAGGAGAGCGAAGATGGAGAAGAAGATGGTGACGAGGCGGGTTTCGAATGGAGAGTTGGAGCTTCCTTGGAACTTCACGGTGACAAAAGCTGAGCAGAGCCGGAAGGACGAGGGTAAGTACGGCGTGCAGTTTCTCACCTGATCAAGATCAGGAGTGGGCATTTTGGATCCGTGTATGCTTGGAGAAAAGAGAAAGAGGAATAGGAGGAGCAGCAGAGGCGAATGTTAGAGAAAGAGCAAACAGATCGAGGTGGAATGGAGACAATAGGGGCGAGTCATTTTATAGGGTCGTTTCCTTTTCTTTTTTTTTTTCGTCTTTGTCAACCATTGTGAATGAGAAAGTATGCTCTCAGCGGGGGACTGCGACCACGGGTCTGGTTTTTGAAATCTTTAAATAGATCCCAGACCTTCTTTCGACAAACAAAAAAATAAAAAAGACAATCCCGTCAACACTGAGAGGATTCTCACGATAAATGCCACAACCGACAAAAAAACCAAAAAGACAATCCCATCAACACTGAGAGGGTTCTCACGATAACCAGCACATCTTTGTGCCGGTTATCGTGAGAATCCGCTCAGTTGTGAGGGGATGTCTTTTTCCTATTTGTATTTTTTGTCGAAAGAAGGTATGGGATCTATTTAAAGATTTCAAAACCAAACTCCGGGATCGCAGTCCCCGCTGAGAGCATACTTTCTCATTCACAATGGTCATTGTTAGTAGCCCAAGAAGGAATAAAGGAGAGGGCAAGCAGGAGAAAACATCCGGGTGATGTTACGTATGATATGTTTACTTAGATTTGTATGCTAAGAAAGTCACTACGACAAATAAACAAAAAATTTTATTGGTGTCGAAATTTCATATGTGGTTTTGAGTTTAAGAGTATGTCTCCCACACAAAGAATGCGATCACTGATGGTGTTGAATACATTAAAATTTGTGCTATTGTAATCGATTGGGAAATAGAAGAAGATAAAAGCCAAAGCTTGGCCGATAGAAGAAATTCCAAGCACATAAAAAAAAATTGATGAGTTACTACTGTTCATGGAGATGTTAGATATATCGATAAGCACTTTAGGTTTCGGGTTTTTACACTCGAAGACTTAAAACCCAAATCCCTTGATATCCATGGCAACTTGAAATAAACCGCAATTTAATTTTCTGAAATACCTAAAAGAAGCAACATCGTTTTGAGTGTTTGTGCATTATGTATCTCGGTGTTGGATGCAGAAACTTGTTAACAAGTAGACAACTAAACAGTGCTTGGTGGATTGAAAACCAAATTGATGTCTACTATGCCAAAGTTTGCATTGTGAGGCCATAATTTGTCTATGAGGCAAAAGGTCGTACTTGTTTTTGGATAAGTATTTGGTCATTTTATGCTCGCTTTGATATGGCATCACGACCAAAGCACTTTAGAGGTCAAAAATGACCATTTATATTGAGAAATAGGCATTTAGTAGCATAGACTAAAAAGCAATTACACGATGTTTACAACACATTTAAACACGGAGAGGACAATTGTAAAACGAAAAGTGGTATCGCTTTTTGAACGAGTAAAGATTTAATCTATGTCTCTAAACTTTTGTCTGTTTATTTCGTTATGGCCCTCATTGGGAAATGGTCAAGGCTCAATCCCTTGATATGGACCACGGTCATGGATAATCTCAGCCAGTTTGATTATGAAATCCTAATTTTATGTGGCGTCGGAATAGCTTGGAAACAAATATGTTGATTTGAGCATTCGTAACATTGGGTAAAGGATGATACAAATTGGCATGGGGTGGCCACTGGCCATGCTTGTTGACGAGAAAGGCACATAACCGACGCTTGTTAATGAAAAGAGTTAATAACATGAAAAATATCAAACTAGTACACCTATGAAAATTTATTTCAAACTATTTTTTTACCATAAAAAATCTAAATGATACAGTTATAACGAATTTACCACAAACTATTTTTTTCGATTACCAAAAATCTCAAACCGGTACATCTGTGATAAATTTACCCCAAACTAATTATTTTGACTACAAAAAATCCCAAACTAGTATATATGTATTAAATATACCTTTCATTGGTTTTCATTAAATTGGATTAATATAATGAAAAACCTCAAATCGATAAACCTATAACAAATAGAGAGTAAAAACCCAAAATATGTACATTTGCAATTGTCATATGACATCCAACTTAGTAATTTGACGATAAAATTTAAAGGAAACTAACGAAGGATAAATTGTCACATGTGTACCAATTTGGGATAAATTTATGAAAAGTGTACAAGTTTAGGGGTTTTGGTGGCAAAAAATAATTCGAGTTAATTTGTCACAAGCATATCGGTTTGGGATTTTTCGTGATATTAACCCTAATGAAAGCCTCAAAAAGTTCAATTTTGTTTCAAGTTCATTAGTCAAAGGGTTAATATCACAAAAAATCCTAAATTGATATATACCCGTAATAAATTTACCCAAATTATTTTTTTTAACACCAAAAATCCCAAACTGATACACTTTTGATAATTTATCCTAAACTATTTTTTTCGACCACCAAAATTCTTAAACTGATACAACTGTGATAAATTTACCCCAAAACTAATTTTTTTATTAAAAAATCCCAAACTGGTACACATGTGACAAATTTATCATGTGTTAGTTTTCGTTAAATTGAGTTAAAACCACGAAAAACATCAAATTGATACACCTGTAACAAGCAGAGGGCAACGTATATACCCGACAATTGTCATGTGTCATCAAACTCAAAAATTTGACAATAAAATTTAAAGAAAATTGAGATATGATAAATTTGTCACAACTGTATCAGTTTGGGTAAATTTGTTACAGATGTACCAGTTTGAGATTTTTGGGACAAAAAAATAATTTGGAGTAAATTTGTCACATGTGCATCAGGTTGAGATTTTTTTTGTGGTATTAACCCTTAGTCAAAAGATTGTATCTTTTCTTATTATGCTTGCAAGGTGGGCACAAACTTTCCCACGGCAAGGAGTTATGTATTTTTATTATATTCACGCTATAACCAAATTCCCACTGTATTACATGAATGCAAGTAGAGAGTGTGCATGTGAGTGAGCCAGGTGAGGTTGCTCCCTTGCCGAAGAACAGTCGTGAAATTTATCCAAAAAGTTCGAAAGTTGCTGTACCTTAAACCTTTAAAATGTGTCAATTTAGTCTTAAACTTATTTATATTTTGTCAATTGAGTTCATCTAATCAATTTTGACCGAAAATCACTGACGCGAATGCCAGCACAACCTACATGGCCATTTGGCGCTGATGTAGACAATTTTAAATAATATTTTAATATTTTTTCGAATTTTTTCTATCCATTTATTTTCTTTATTTTCCCTTCTTTCTCCACTGGCCGTTGGGCCTCGGCCATGGCTAGCGACGTGTCAAAGGTAACTATTGGCAAAGGCCAACCCTCATTGGCCTCTACTAGATCGTGACAGAGCAAGAAGGGAAAAAAAAAAAAGAAACAATAGAAACTCAATAAAAAAAAAATTTAAAAAAATATGAATATTAATAATATTATCCACTTCAGCACCGGTTGAGTCACATAGGGCGGTCGGAATCCTCATCAGGCATTAGGTGAGTTGAGGAGGATCATCATCAAGTGATTATGCATGGAAAGCATAAGGTTAGTCAAGGGTCCTAAAGTTATTATGGTTGGGCCTTGGTGGGTTTGCCTTATGCGTTTGAAAAGTGATTTTTGAGTGTTTGGACTTATAATAATCCGAAAAATCGTATCTTGCGGGCAAATGACGTCATTGGGGTGCTGATTCACCAAATACGGTAAATCCTCAAAGACTTTCTAAGTGCCTCTTACATAGCCCAAAAGTCATCTCCGCCACCATGGTTCTCTCCAAAAACACCCTCCCAACCCGATGCCTCCGTCCCTCTAAGTAGAAATGGTAGATGGGTGGCGGCCCATTTGCAATATGTGAATATGTAAATCCTCCAAGACTGTCGAGTCTCTCTCACATAGCCCCAAAGTCATGTTCACCACCATGATTCTCTCCAAAAACAGCCTCAAAGTCCGACGTCTCCGTCGACTCCACCTTCGCCTTGCGCTATGTCCGGACCTCCCTCCCCAGTTGATGCATGCGACCTGAGAGTGTTCGGCATAGTCAAACAATACAAACTCATCATACTACCATCTTTCCATTTCCTTTAAATCAGCAAAAAAAAAAAAGTATGCTACTCTATATACCTTTTGGTCTAAATAAATTTTGTGATAGTTTCATCTAAGCATATAAAGGCCCTATTCGCTTGAAAAATGTGTCTAATAAAAAAGTTTCCAGAAAAATAATATTTTTCGGTATTCAACTCAAATTTGAAAATGAAGTGAAAAAAGTATTTTCCGCCTTTGATAAGGAAATCTTTTTACACTCATTTTAATAATTCTCATTATTTTTTTCTTTCTTTTTAAAATTCCCCTTAATTTTTCTATTTCATTTTTTTATTTTTTTTTTATTTTTTATATTACTCCTTCTACCTTAGCTGGTGAGCGTTGTCAAGCCCTCAAGCTCACAGCTAAAAGGTAAGAGGGGGAGGCCGAGCCCCCCTCGCCAGGCCATAATTACTTAGATAGAATTTTTCAATTTGTTCTATTTCCATTTTTTTAATTAACTCTAGTCAAAACTACTACTAGATTAGAATAGCGGAATAGACGGCTACTATAAATGAAGTTCTATTTTTACTGTGTAGAAATCACAATTAACAAAAATTATATGGAGCTATTGTAACCTTAATAGAGACAAAAAGCGTAAAAGGTAATAAAAAGATAACCCAACTTTTGTTGCTTTAGGAAATTAATTGAAATAAAAAGACATCTAAACATATCAATAATAATGTAATTAGGAAAACTTATGAATAGTGTTGAACGACTGATTTGGCTATGCTATAGGAAGTTGATAGGTAAGATTGAATAAATTAAAAATTTACAGATTACATCAAACATTTAAGAATAGTTTAAGGATCATATCAAATATATTAAAAATAAAATATGATATTATGTATTCAATTGAAGGACGAATGATATACATTCTCTACATGCAATAAGATAGAAACATGAATATTAGGCGTCTTTTGTGACAAGAGTTGCTACATATTGTTTGCTATTAATAGAGATATCCAAGAAATTCGGAAAAATTATCAAAAAGTGCTAAACCTATTACAATTGTGCTAATTTAGTTCTAAACTTTTTTTTTGTCAATTTAGTTCTAAACCTTTTACATTTGTGTTAACTTAGTCTATTTAGCCAACTTTTGTTGGTCAGTGTTGATGTGGCAATTTCAACAGTATTATTTTTTAATTTATTTACTTTTTCCTTTTCTTTTCCTTTCTTTTTTTTTCTTTTCCTTCTTCCTTCAGCCGTTACTAGATTGACGATTGGCCAGAGGCGAGCACCAGCCTCCCCCAAATCTCACGAGGCTGAGCCTCCCCATGGTTGGGTGAGGCTCGACCTCGCTATCATTCATTGGGCAAGCTCGCCTTTGCCCAACAACGGCATGGTTGCCCTTGCCTCTAGTGCGTCGCTGGTGAAGGAAGAATGATAAGAAAAAAAAAAGAAAAAAGGAAAAAAATAAAACACAATAAAAGTAGATAAGTACTTATTAAAAATTGTTACAGTAGCACCAACCGTCATCCACGTCAGTGCTGATGGACTGAATTGGTGCAAATATAAAATATATATATGACTGAATTTGTAAAAAAAAAAAAAGGTTTAGGACTTAACATAACCGCAATATGTTTAGTACTTTTTTAGTAATTTTTTTGAAAGAAATTCAGTATAAAGTTTATCAATAACATGTTGGAAGATCAGTCATAATTTTCAGAAGACATATTCTAGGAAAGAGTTCAGAGTTAACTAAAGGCTAAATAAACAATTAGAAATCTTGTGCTTTTGTAATTAAGCACAATCTTATCCTTTATTAAAAAGAAGTCTGGAAAATATTTGGATATTCCAGTCGAGTCGTTTTGGGAAAACGAACCGGGTGGTCGGGTCGAACTTTTCACTGTAAATGAAAACCGCCGGAGTTTCACCGATCGGTAGGGCAGAGGCGAGTTGGAACTGGACTTAGGAGCAGACTCAGATCACAGAGAAAAGAGCAATGGAAGAAGAAGAAAGAAGAAGAAGAAGAGAAGAAACGATGAAGGAGCGAAGGCGAAGAAGACGGCGATGACGCCATGGGAGCAGCACTCAGCTGGTCATCAGCATCCCTCGCTTCGACTACAACGCTCCCTCTTCCCTACTCTAATGCTCGTACTCCGGCTTCCTCATCACCTGTGCCATCAGTGCACCATCTCTTCTTCGCTTTCTTAGTTGCCAATTCGATGATTGAAACATAGTTTAACGTCTTCTTTTTTGTTCCTTTTCCTTTCTTCAGAGAGGGAAAAGAGCGCCACCAAAGAAGCCATGTGCCTCCTTGAAAAGGTTTCATTGCCTTCTTAAAGTTGAACCTTTTAAGCGTGACTGAATGAGATGCTACTGACGAATTACATAGTGTGTTTGAGTAAGTGTATTGTTGATTTATGCTTGAAGCTTAGAGTGAAGAATTGGGTCTCTCTTGAGTAAGTGTAATTTGCATTGATAGTGATATCCTGATCTTAGACTGGTTCATGTAGAACTAATTTGAAATAGCTCAATGAAATGGGTCTTCCTGTTTAAGATAGTGAAATTTCATCATCCTTAGCATGGAATCAATGAATTTGCAGTGTTATGGGACATTTGCTGCTAGGGAGAGTAATAACTTGGAGGTGGCTGAGGCAAAGTTAACTCCTAAGAGAAGGAAAGTATGTACTGAGGAATTGGATAAGGAAGGTGCCAATGGTGCCGAGTGTGGCATTCAACAGATCAGAATCGCAACGAGGATGGTACTCTTCTGGTCAAAACCCAATCACTACATACTTAGATATCTGCAAATCGTTGTCTAACAGCCTCCAACTTTACTATTCAACTGGCAGGTAAGCTTTCAGAAGATGTATCTTCTCAAACAGAGGAAGACATCAGTGTGAATAAATCTCAAGCACTTTCATTAGTCAAGTTGACAGGGAGTGGTTTGCTTCTCTTTACATTCCCCCATGAGGATTCAGCCGACACCGTTCAGATTGTCTCTGATATTATTGATTCCCTGGGATCTGCAGATTCAAGTTCCCCACAGTGAGTTTTCCTTTCCTTCCTTGCCATTAGACACTGAATTGGATCCCTAGTTGATAAAATGCATTTCTACCTGGCTTGGTACTTTAGGATTGGGCAATGTGCTAGGAGTCACTGCTGTTGCATAGACCTTCTTGCACCACATATGACAGCGAAACTTGGCATTGGTGGATGAGTCCTCTAAGTGAAAGTTAAAGAAAAGAAAAAAACAGATGTGCAAATAACCCTCAATGAGGCATATATATTTTACTTGATCAGCTTAAACTCTACCCACTCTAGTATGATAGGATTGCTGCATATTTATGCTACTTATGACAGGGTAAGTTATGGGAGTGTTTGGTTTGACTAATGTGCTTTTGACTTTTACTTCAGATATTTTGGTGGCTTTTTTTAACAATAAATGCCCATATTCTCTTGAATAACATATATGTAACATTTAATCCCCCCAAAGTTCATTGTAGTTTTTATCAATTGAAATATTATTTTTATATAATAAAGGCCATCTAATTGCCCATTAGTGCACCCTACAAATTGCAGTTAAGCATGCATTGCAAAGAAGTCGACATATTGCAAATGTGCTTTTTGGCTGGCGGGAAGGACAATAATGAAAGCCCTTTTATTTGAAGGAGACATCTTTGCTGATATTGTTGTCCCAAAAAAATGGAAAAAAAGGGAAGGTTTTTCGTGGATCTTTGGTTGTGGAAAATGCACCAAGTATTTTCCTCATTCCCTGAAACTTGTAGCTTCTGGACAAACTTCTTATGCATTTGTTGCTAGCATTTGAAACTGACCGCTGTTTTGCAATTGTGAGCATTTTAGCTTGAAGTGATCTTTCTAAAAATGTTTTACTTTGAATTTTGATGAATGTCATCTCACTGAACTCTGACTTTATTTTATTAACTCAAACTGCATTTTAGGATTTATTTGTTCAAATGCCAATTAAAGATGTCGGTTTTTCCGGTGCAGTTGGTGTCATCGAATTTTCCCTATCCAAGCTACATGCAGTTTGAATGAGCCAGACCTAAGGACTGTTGTTCAAAAGCTTGTTCTCAAGTTTTTAAAGGATAGGCCAAGCAGACTTGCATTACCAATAAGGTACACGTTCTATCTGTATCATAAGAAGATCTAGTTATCTATTTATCGCTTTAGTCCCTTCCCCCTTTCTGTGTTCTTTCTATGTGTGACACTTGGGGATTTCATTTCCTAATCTGTTTTAACTGTTGCTTCTTACCCTTCAATCGAATCAGAGCTGTTACGATCTTGTTAGCATCCTCATAAATTGGTCCATCTTGTGAATCTGTCTGCTCACGAATTGAATGACTCTTCCATTGGCTCTAGTTTGCAGTTGGATATAATAGAAGAGGACTTGAAGAGACGGAGCGGAAGAATTCAAAGATAAATCTGATGGTTCTGATCTACTACCTTTGTCGGACTGCTACAAATGCTTTGAAGTCGTAGCTGCAGCAGTTAAGGATGCTATATCAGATTCAATTGTAGATCTCAAAAACCCTGAGGTAGAGCCCAATCGCAAACCGCCCTCTCATGTTTATCTGACGTCTTTTATTGCAGATTTCTGTTCTGGTTGAGCTGCTACCCCTTTCGGCTGTTCCTAGTAGGTCATTGTTGGCCGCAGTATCAGTTCTTCCACAAAAACTGGTCACTACCAAGCCACGGCTATGTGTCAAGGCTTTGGTTCCTCAGGCTAAGTCAAAGAATAAGTAAGTTGGTGGACTATAGCAGCAACTCATAGCTGTGCAATCTTCAAATGGAAGTTGCTCGTGATTCTGGCCTTGGATTCCAAAGAACCATGAAGAGATGAAACAGCAGAATCCAACTGCAATCCATTTGTGCTAGTCGGCTTTCAGCAGATGCAACAGGTTGATGTAGTCACGTCTGTGAAAAGTTCCAGCCCATGCAAATTGACATCTTAATTTGTTTCGGACTAAAGGTCGGCCTCAGTGAGGAGTAGGAATACACTAATAATTTCTTGATCCTTTTGAACATATTGGGATTGGGAAGCAATATTGATCTTTCCATTTTATGTCAGTGTCTTGGTGCTCTCATTTTCGACCGAGACTACACCGCATTTTATTTTACTTTCTCCTTTAGAGTTGAAGTATATATCTCCATGAACAACTTGCAAAATGCAGTGTTGGTGTCGGATATGCAAGTCAACTATGATTTTGTAATTATTCACTCAAAATTTTCCCTGAACAAGAGTGCATTTTCCTATTGCATCATTGATGGTAGCAGTATTCAAATTTACTTTGAAAGATCATCTGATATCCTCATTTTAAAAACTCCCTGATTAGACAATAGTTCTGACACTCACAGTATGTGTGTCCTTGTTCTGTAAGACTTAGTGAAGGATTGCTACCTTAAGGCTGATTATAACTAGCTCTTGCCCTTGTTCTGATACATATTCTTCATATAGAAATCTTCATCAATGATAGAACAAGATCCGCTTTGCATCATATCTAAGGATTCCTTAGTTTGGGTCAAAGAAGCAATGTCATTCGATCATTATTAAAGTGACTAATCTTTTTCTGTCCGCAAAGATTTCACCGGGTGCCTTCTACTTCTAGTAGGTCATGAACTAGAACGAAATCATTCATAACAAGTCCATTAGTATTCCGCAACATCGGTTACCAAGTCAAGCATATTATATTCTGCAACATGAATTACCAAGCCGTCATGGATAACAGGTCACCAGAGGAGCACATAGGATTTGGAGCTCAAGTGTATTGACAAACTGTGCTCACCTCCCTCAGCACGGAACCATAAACTAACTAGCACGACTATGAAGAGGCCATTAATGGTGATGATGTTGCTCTTCCGGGGACAAGAAAATCTATTCAAAATCTAAGAGTCTTTTGAAGCCAACAAGTTAGTACCTACAGAACAAATGGTTCAGGGAAGGAACTACACACAGCAAGAATTGAGGGAAGAAAACATGATCAGATGAATTATGCGCCGCCAGGAGCAATGGATAGGTCCAAGTTGACACAGGGCTCTTCAAAGGATGAGTACGAGGAGAGTTTCAGGGACGAGGTTGACGACATTGCTTCACTGATCGCGCTCTCTGAGGATGCATTACCTCTCTGCAAAGAAGGTTGAGTACTCATCGGAAGTGAGAGCGACAGCTCGCAGCCACAGCCGTCGACGTCTTTGAGTTGTCTGGCATCACTTCTTGTGCCAGTTCGTCTCATCTTCTTTCGCAGCATGTGATCTTGAACTTCTTCTGGTTTTGCTATCTATTTGAATAAGATAAAATGTCGAAAGAATCGATACGGACTATGAAAAAATATGAATCGGAAAGATTTTGAATTTGCTTGATGGGGCGAACACTGTGATGCACCCTCATATACATGCCAATGCACAAGTACAAACGATCTAATCAGCTATTATTAGAACACTGAATTTGAAATCAGGGAGCATTGAGTAGGAATTATACATTGGCCTGTAATTAAGCTAATCATGGAAAATAACTGCAATTACGGAAGAAATCCCATAACATTAGTAGTGAGGAAAGATATAACACGGCTAAACTTCTTCCAACATATCAATCCACTACAATTTGAGTGGCAGTCAGAATACGCATTCGACCTTACTCAAATTAAGATCAGTATTAACACTTCGCAATTGCATTAAGAAGAGTTCGTGTAATGTTTTCCATGAACTTACACATACCCTTTTAAGTCATTAAAGTTAACCCTATTAAGATTTTCAATGAGACCAAACCAATTTCGGTCTTTGATATTTTTCAACGAGACCGATTTTTAAGTCATTAAAGTTTATTTATTGATTGTCCAGCATTACCAAAATATGATTAATTAAATTCAAAAAAACTGGATCAAGAAATGTAAGCTCTTCAAAGCTTTAACTAATTTGATTTTTTTTTTTACTATTTCTCTTCATGCGTAATATGTAGGCGCTTTTTCTAGAATGATTTCCCAAGATCGAGATATTTCTCATTACATAAATGTATTATTTTAAACCGCACATATAAGAGGAAAAGAAAAGTAAGAAGCTAAAAATCAAGACCACACTAAACCATTATATACAGGCATTGGTGTAGGCCGGAGGACCTTTGTGTCCGTACCTGGAGAAAATTAGATTCTGCCACTGCATAGTACTCGGGCCGGATCATCATCTGCAGATCAGTGCATGAAGTTGCCACCAAACTTGTGGTCGCCGCCGCCGCTGCCTCCACTATGCACCCGATCGTATCACAGGCACAGTGCATGAACGACCGAGAATCCGATTCGTATGAGTCTCCTTTGCTGGGTTTCGAGGATGCGTGAAGAATGTTTCTGTCGTCGGGTTCGGGTTGTTCGACTATTATGCACCCATCAGGTTCATCGTCTTCAAAAGATGGTCTTTCTTGTCCAGCACTGGTGTGACTCCTATCTGTAACCGCAAACAAATGGTGTTTACACAGGTAAATATATAAAAAAGATTCAAATAGAGAAGTCTGTGATTCCAAGGGGCTTTTTACGAATTAGGGGTAAAACAAATTGCATTTCACGAATTTGGGTTCTCCGGCGATTTATTTACGGTTTAGGGTCCGTCCGGCAGCCCCTCTGCGAGACGGGCCCCAGTTCGGCAGCCGTTTCTTGCCGGAGATCGTCAAGAAACAACAACAAGCTCAACGCAAACGTTGCTGAGCTCAAGAGGATGCCCAAGAATCTGTCCTTGGCCGCGGCGGCCACGACAGCCTTCATGCAGATCGTGGGGGGGAAAGCCAGCAGAACACATTCGTGGACGCGATCAAAGGGGGGAAAGCCGAGGCATATATACATAGGTACTTATGAGTTTCCGTATCCAAGATTCTATGCGAACTACAACCGAGAGGAGGCCCGGCGGGGGCTGTTGCCCGCGCCGGCTGCTTGATGATTAGCTCTAGTTTGTGAAATGTTTTGTGCACTTCTTGTTTTGGCAGAGCTCTATGAATGAAGTGATGATGGGAGGCCACTAAGAGATGGTGAAATGCAACATCGTCACTGAAGTAGAAATTCTGCCATTAAATTAGGGCATGCACTATACTACATTCGAAACTATGAAATCAACACGAAGACAAGCCCTAGGGCTTGTTGTTGTAGCTAAGTTACCTTGTTGTCTGCCCGAGTCATTTCTCATGCTCCTGTACATCTGCAGGAGAGAGAGATGGAGATCAGAGAAATACAGATAGTTAAAGAGTCTTTTAAAGTGTCGGGACGAATTCTGAGTCCATGACTCTGAATTAGTGAGAAGATGAAGTAGCATCAAAAGTTGTCGACTTTATTCAAACACTTAGCATAGGTTTTGTCCATAAACATCACTAAGAACTTCTGTAAAAAGCTAACAAAACCTCTTTACCTGGAGATGGCTCTTGACATGGGAAATGGTCAGTCCTCTCACGTCCATGAGCTGAAGAACCATCTTGGGTGTGGCCTCTGAGATACATGCAAAGATTGGAATACAATCATTGTGAAGCACATCACACAAATCGTACAAGCATTAAAAGTGAAAACAAGTGAATCATATCACGAAGAAGAGAGGATATTCATGTAATACGTAACTGCGACGACCGCCGAGAAGGTGGACAGCGTGCACGAAGCAGCGGTGAAGCTCCGGACTCCATCTCAGCCGTGGCACCTTCGATCTTATGTACTGCCTCACTCCCCCCATCAGTCTCTCTCTCTCTCTCAAAGTGAAAGTTTCACTAATAAATTTGTGGCTATGAGCAACCTGTCTCTTTGCTGAGATATAACCGTGCTTATATTAGTGTCATCATCTCCGAAAAAGGGGTACCTGTCTTACAAACACCATTGAACTCGACACACTCGCTGTCTTACATGAATGCGGGGTTATCACATGTAGCCATTCCACTTTAGCTTGCTTTGCCTTTGCTTCTACTAATTGATCCAGAAGAGATGCAGACAGAGGGTTGGACTTAGGATGTGGGTTACTTCTTTTGAAGCTCTGTTGTTTGCTGTGTTTTTAAAGGAAAAGGCCATATCTGAACTCGTGTGTCTGTAAGAGAGAGACTCTTATAATGGAAGATATAAAATCTCTGATTCTGATCTGCTCTTGCATCAAAGGTCAAAAGTTATTGCATCCATGAGAAGAGACTACTGTAAAAGGAGGTAAGACACAGAATTGCCATCATCGCCCAATCTGTAAACACACACTTATAACTCCACCTGCTCCTCTTTGACCTTTACACGCACTCTCTCTCTCTCTCTCTCTCTGGAGTGCCAAAGTCGTCAACATACCAAAAGCCCTTCTCCTATTTATTAGGTTGGTATATTTCTTCCTCCCTTTCTTCATCTTTTGCGTTTACCAAAGCCTACTTGCCTCATTTGCCGTCAAAAAGGTCCATCAGTTTTATTTGAAAATGTTCTCCTTTTTAATTTTTCTAAGTTCCTAAAGTCTCTCATTCACAACGTCTGCTAGGCCAAAGTTACTTAGGACGTGCTTTTCTTTTTTTGCCAGCTCGATGGAGGTTCTTGTTTTCTTGAAGTATGATTACCAATATAATGGACAAAATGAGCCTAGATTAGGCTCGTTGAATCACTAATCTTGCATGTTTTGCACGAGCTGAAACTGATTTGGAATTCAAATGGGTTGACACAAATAACAACATGCTTTCTTGAATCAGTTAGGGTGGCTTCAGTAAACAAATTCAACGCATCTAATTATGCCAAGAGAGTAGAATCCCACACAAACTAGCTCTGTATTGCTACGATGCTTTTCAAGAGTAGGCACCGCCTTCACGTACAAGACGCCACCCCCAACAAAAGAACCTCAAACATGACATACTGGTTTGACCGAATTGAGATGTGTACAACGGTACTCAAAAGACAACCTTTTTGGTGTTTATCACAACAGACGTGCACATGATTTCGATGCCTCAGAGCCACAGTTGACCTTTGCATGGTTGCAGTTTGACAGGAAGGGATAGGACCCATTGAAGTGCTAGGGTTTACAAATTTCACCAATCCCACTAGGAGAAGTAGACATGCGTCCAGTCACGACGAGCGGTAATTAAGTAGAAAGCTGAAGGAACTGGATGATGGATTATTGTCATTCTTAGGAATACACTAGTATCGCCGCGTGATACTCTTAAATTACCTAATAAAAGATCGATCTCCCTATCATGTGCTGTTGACATCTCGTGATGCAATGAAGTCCATGGAGAGGGAGTTGTTCTGTGGACTTTTCAACAACAAAAGTGAATTCACAGCTCTCAACCTGCTCCTCAGAATGTAGTGCCGAGAGGTCCGTTCAAAGAAAGACGTTGGGACTTGGGAGTGGCCCATTTCATTCGAACTTTCTAGGTTAACCTAAAGAGAATCGCTTAACTGTGTCACGCCCGCGAATCAAAATCATTATAAGATTATAAATCTTCCATTAACCCAAGATCGACCTCTGCTAGGGACGATTATAGTCGATGCGCTGAACAAAACGTATCCTACCTGGGGAAGTCAGGGAAAGGGACGCACAAACTTTGCACCAGCTGATCTTCCATCTCGTGTGACCTCCTGCATTGATTGAAAACTCCGAAAGTAGATCATATAACCATTCCAAAATGAGAAATTTAACTATACAGAGGCACTAACGTAATTAGCAAAGTCATATGCACTGCTTTTTGGTACGCACACCCCATATGATACAGATAGTTCAGTTCCAAGCAATCTATTTCGAGGAAAAACATCCACCCACGTGATCTTTTTCCATGCCACATTTGATTCCATTCAAAGAAAAAACATTGGAGGTTTCACACCTCGTTCACATTTGCTTGTAATCCCAGGCATATGTTCCTCTTCAAGATGCCCTTTATTATTATTTTTTTTTTCTTTGGTTGTTCCGGAGTTACAGCTCTGGTGGACCAACTTCGAACAATTTCTCTCTCGAAAGAGACCGTAAATCAAGGCAGGGACATGCATGCACGCATTGACCTTGTTCATTTCGGGGGTAGTCCCACGTTTTCCTGTCAAACTTTTTCCAATTTGACCAAAGTGGCCGTGGCCACCTGTTGATCCAGGCGATACGTGAGAAAGTTTATGCATGAAGTGGGTCCCAGCAGCAAGCTTTGACTTTTCGTGCTCGATGATCAAAGGCGAGGAATTAGATAGGTTCTTTATATTTGAATCGTCACTATCTGTTTCACAGGTTCAACAAGAGAGAAAAATGATGGATTTGATCCGCAACAACGTGGAATCTCATGTAGTCGATGGCTTGAGCTAATAAAATAAATTATAGATATACCCAAGTTTTTTTTTTTGTCGAAATAAATATATCTCAATTGGCTCATATATACTTAATCATCTAAAACTTTTGAGTGAAGATGAGTCTCGTTAAATATATCGGTAGACTTGAGTTTTGAACTAGCTTCTTCTCAGATCTCCTTGTTACGAAGGTTTCACACATCAACAAAGAAACGAGCTCGTGGTTTTTATTATTTTATTATGAATGACCTCTTGAATTAAGTCCAAAATAAGTCATAATTTCCACAAATATCCCTATTATTCCTGACGTAGATACCTTCTTTTGATTGATCCACGAGGCGAAATTAGTTTAGTGCGCTAAATATTGTAGGGCCGGAACACTAAAAGAACACTAAATGAACTAACTGTGTTATCATCTAGCTGATTGACTTGGCCTTAGCTGTTTTCCGCACCCCTCCTGACTTCATTTTCTTTGCATGAATGTGACGGCTCTTGTGGAAAATTTGACGAAGGACAAACGGAGAGAATTTCATGGAATGAGAATTGGGAATGAGGACCAAATTGTCAAAGCAAAGATCTTTTCTCTTTTTGGATGTACTATGGCGTGCCCAAGTTTGACTAAATCCGGGCATTATATGATGATGATGACAGATATATTAAAGACAAATATGAGTTAGGTGATTTATTATTCCAAGGTCTTGACTCTTGCTGTGGAACCAAAACATACTTTGCTGTGGGGATGCCAAAAGTGGATCATGTGAGGTGATAAGCCCCTAAAAATTATGCTTCATTTGTTAGATAATTGTCCCATCAGTGATAAACATATGTACTGATATCAATTCAATCTTAAACATTCCAATTTTACCAATTGAGTCCTGAACTTTGTGTAAGTTCAAATGTAATTCTTTCGGCTAATTTTTACTAGAAATTGCTGACATGAAAGTGTGCCATGTAAGATGGCCGATGATGACTGGACTACCATAGCAGCGATTTTCAAATTGACCAGAATAACTATGTTGGAGTTTCGCACAAAGGTTTCGAACTAAACTGGCAAAATTAAAAAATTTAGAACGAATTGGCATCTTTACAATAGGTTTAGGACTGATTAGGTAACTTTTTTCCATAAATTACAAACGTATGATTATGTCATGACGAAAATTAATTGTTGCATAGAAGAACGGCCACATTAAACAACATTTATACGGTGGCGAACAACAGTGGTATGCACATAATGCAAGACATTGGTTTGCTCATAGTTGGAAGTGGCTAGCAGTGATGAGAAAATCGTCTAAAAAGTCCCAAATTTGTGTACTTTTGTCAATTCAATCATAAATCTTTTAATTTTGTCGATTGAATTCTCAACCTTTTCAGTTTTGCAATTGAGTCCATTTAATCAATTTTGACCGGAAATTACTAACATGGCATAGCCAACGCCGACATAGGCAATTTTTAATAATATGTCAATATTTTTTTTTTTTTTTGATTTTTTTTTCCTTCATTTTTTTTATGTTTTCTTTTTACTTGTTTTTCCCTCCGCCAGGCCTCGTCGATGGCCAGTGGAGGTCACTGCCCCCGGGAGAGGCTCGCCAAGCATGGGCAACCAATTCCAATGTAGTGATTTTTCAATTAAAATTCAATCGGCAATAGAACTCAATCATCAAGATTAAAAGATTTGGGATTGAATTGACAAAAGTACACTAGATTTAGAACTTTTTGGATAAATTTTCTAGTGATCTATCAATAAAGAAAGTATGGGCAGTCCTCTGTGATGGGATAAGCGGCCAATAAGGGACTCCTTTTTTGTTTTTTTTTTTTTTGGGTTGATTTCGTGAGCGAAGACTTACGTAAATCTTTCGAGATGATTTAAAGTCCGTGTTCGATTTACAGCATGGTACAAGGTTTGCGTGTTTTTCTGAGATGCTTGAAAGTTGGTGTTAATTTTGCTACAACGCCAAAAGGTTGTGTACTTTTCTTAAGCTAATTGGTCATTATTTGTAGGTGTCGAAGTTTAGTTCGTGTCTTCAAGTCCTTTGGACCCATTTCTCGATTCCACATTTCGACCTCAACCTGATCGTGGGAATTCGTCAGACAAACAAATCCTGTCGATGACAGAATTTTGCGGTTACGTTCCTTTTCACGTGCACCGTTTTCACATGCACTAGAGATATCGATTCTGAGCGTCGAAACCTGGCCTACTCTAGACAAGCATTGGCAACAATGAAACCAAGCTTAGGTACCAAATTAAAATGGGGGTGAATCCGAATCGATGCAATCAGACAGAGCAGCATAAGTTCATATCAATGTTCATCTGAGTACCATTACCCTTCTCAATTCAGCTTGTAATGTTCCCTAAAACCAGCGACTGCTCCTAACTTTTACAGGAAAAAGATTTTCGCTTGAGCAGGTTTTTAGACTAGATCACCATGGCAAACATGGGAAATGTTTGAGATTTCGGACAAATGGACCGTAAAAACAGCAGCGAATTGATTACAGCATCTTAGATCGACCCCCACACAAATCTTTAAGCACATTCGGCACACGAAAAAAACATAGCACGCCGAGAAGAAGAAGAATAAATCAGATGAAACTGCAGCGATCAATGTTTGCTGGACAAGTACACAACCAAAGGATCCGCTTAATTCTTATATACAGTAAGGGCCAAATCATCATGACAGATTCATCATGAAAAGGACTTGGAGCAAGCCTCAAGTGGCCCTTTTGTGCTTGTACTTTTTGGCACAAACGATGTAGACAAGCATGTTCGATAAGCTGAGTCCAGCCAGAAGCCAGAAATAATAATCAAGATGCCCCTCGTTCAAGTTATCCGGAATCCACCCGGCCTTGCCACCCGAAGTCGTGAAGTACGTCACAAGTGTCAAAATCAAAGAGCTCAAGTAATTACCCAGAGCAGTTGTCAGGAGCGCAAGTGCACTGCACAGGCTCCGCATGGCATCAGGAGACTGATCGTAGAAAAACTCGAGCTGCCCAATGAAGGTACAAACCTCAGCTGCACCAATAAGAAAGTATTGGGGTATCTGCCACAAGATGCTGAGTGGGACTGCCACATCCTGGTGGGCCAAACCGAGCTCCCGAGCCAATTGCAGCCTCTTTATCTCCACCACAGCAGCCGCTAACATTGCGATCATAGAGATGAAGAGGCCAATCCCCATCCGCTGCAATTCCGAAAATCCACGTTCCTTCCCAGTGAATTTTCGGGCAATGGGGACAACGACGCTGTCATATACCGGGACCCAGAAGATCACACTGATGACATCGAATGTGGAGAGGGACGCCGGAGGGATGGTGAAGGAACCGACAGTGGTATCCATCATCATGCCTTGCTCCACGAACATTGTGGACATCTGCGCGTAGACAGCTGAGAACACGATTCCAGTGGCCCAGATGGGAAACATGCGGATCAGAATCTTGAGCTCCTCCACTTGTGTCACAGTACACAGCCTCCACGAGTTGTAGTCTCCACTTTTTGCCTCTGCATCTGAGAGTACAGCAGCTTTGTCGAGACATCTGTAAGCAACATCAAGTTTGTGATTCATCCCCATTCTTTTATTCAAGTTGAACACAGTCAAATAGCGAGCATACTGGTCTGAAATCGACAGAAGCATGCAAAACTATACCAGGGACAAATCATGCATAGCTCATAATACTAGCGGGCAGCAAACAAGAGTAAACGCTCAAGTATCTTCACCATCTGCTCAGGCAGCACCAACAGAGTTGATAAACAAGGAGACTTATCTTATCCTAACAATCTTAAATATGTCTCAATGAGGCAATGTATATACAACGCACAAATCAGCAGTGGAATCATTCGTAGCACACGTTTACACCAATGGCAACAGGAAGACAACAACGTTGCTTACAAGGGTTTTGTTATACTATTGGAACTCGTCTAGAGATATGTCCTTTGCCCAATCCATATAATCAAGGTCTCTTCAAGAGTCCTCCCTAGGTCTATTAGTAGTACATGTTTGGTAGAACAAACTTCAATTAGCTTCTTGGACAAGACAGGAAGACCATAATAGTCCAAGCTACAAATGATCAAGATGTTTTTTTCATATATTTATGAAATCATAAAACTCTAAAAGACAAACCTAAACAAAGTTTAAAAGAAATATATCTGCACTATTTAGCTTTAAGAAATGGCTAATGACAAAAAAGAGCCAAACTTGATGCCATTCTCTTTTACTTTAGAATGCAGACCCAGTCAGCCATGGACTAATTGAGAGGTTCCAAGATGAGGTTTGGAGGAGTAAAACATACTTCAGTTCATCGGTGTGCTCCAATTTACGACTTCCTTCAATTGCCGAGGTTTGCGTTTCGTAAAGGAGACTATCATCTTCAGGTAGCTTGATGTTCCGCTTACGAAACGAGGCAACTAAAACCTGGCACATCCTTGTGATGGGACTGCCCCCAGGTCTCTGGAAACGATAAAGGGGCGTGCCTGAGAAGAAACTGGCAATAGCGATTCCCATAAATAATGCAGGAATACCAAATCCCCAGCCCCAGCCAGCATTTTCTTGAGTCCAAACCAACAAGCTACTGGAAATAAGAGCACCGATATTAATGGAAAAGTAGAACCAGTTAAAAAAGGATCCTTTCTTCATCCTCTCTTTAGGATCAGTGTCATCAAATTGGTCTGCTCCAAAAGATGACACGCATGGTTTGATCCCACCAGTTCCCAGGGCAATCAGATAGAGTCCGAAGAAAAACACTGCGTACTGTGCTGGGGTAGCTGTTGGGCATAAAGAACCAACACATTCTGCAGGCTTCAATGCTGGAATGGTTGCGGAGAGAGTCAGGGTACACATTCCCTGTACAAGAATACAGATAGATTTCAACCGGCAGTTTTTGTATGAACAATACCCTAGCTCCTCCTCATGCAAGCGCATAGGCCATGCACATGAAGAATGGGTCATGGTAAGAGAAAACGAGTACAAGATATGAGAAGATCACTCCATCACTTGATCATTTACTCATGTCTTGCCACACTATTGTTTCTTACTCTTGTTGAGCCAAAATGCTATCCTACGCAGTGTAGCCAATTTACATAAACACGCAACATTTTAGACAAATAAGCTTTAGTTTGGCCCCTCTTCAAAATACTTATCACTTCTTTTTTTGGTTACTTATGACTTCAGTTGTGCCTTTTGACAACGTGTTTGATTCGGTCCAAAGGAATACTTACAACCCTGTTTCCTTTAACTAGAAGTATTGCAATTCTATCAGTTCAAGACTCAAGCCACTGTTAAAAGAAGACTGGTCCTATGAATAATCATGACATGATTTTTAATGCCTTCCCATTAAGCACTATGAAGAAGAAAAGTGCCTCAATTAGTGTTTTTTTTTTTTTGTCAATCAATTAGTGTTGATATTGAGAAAGGTTACTTTTCTAGAAAATGATGATTGCTCTAGTAAACAATACCGAACTATTGAAGTGCAATCTTTGAACACCCATTTTGAATATCCAATGGCCATTACTTGACACATACAGCATTGACTAACTAACATAGAGCTTGAATCCCCGATAATATTGTATTCCTATAACTTCTACAGCATATATCCACACTGATGTGATGCCGATAGGACACACTTTTGCCAAAAGCTATAGTTATGCTATAGAAAGCAAACTTTAGTACAGAAATGCAAAGTTACTGTTTTATAATCCAGGTGTGATGTATGAGTATCACAGTTTTAATCCGTGCATGCAACGTTCCGCAATTTGTTCTAATTGTTATTAGCGACAAAGTACACTTTTTGATAATTCTAATCTAGCAGAAGTTAGAAGCATTATGATGCAGCAGTGACTAGATTTAGGTTTTGGATTTACCCTCTACCTTTAGAAGATACATCCAAACAAAGGTCTACCACTTCTTCACAAGTTGATGACAACAAGAATATGAAAGCATTGAGAATATCTATTTATCTGATATTATATTCAAGAGGATAGAATCTCTTATGGTGAATCGACCCTATTCATTTCCTCATGTGTCTGCTTCTAGGTGATGAATTAGTTCGACTACTTACAAAGAAGTAAATTGTGGAGAAGGCAGCAATCGTCCAATATCTTCCCCAATAAGCATCTGCTACCACCGCTCCAATAAGAGGTGCAAGATAGCAAGTGCCTGCCCAAGTGGTAACGCTTCTTGCAGCAGAGACATTTCCCTCGTGCATTTTGTTCGTCAGATAACTAACAAGGTTCGTAGCAATCCCATAGAAGGCCAAACGTTCACAACATTCAGTGCCTGTGTTTCGCCGTTCCAGATATTAATACATAATGAGTTCGCTAAAATAAAGTTCATGCAAGATTAACAAATATCATCTTTCCATTACCTAGGATGAAAGGACAAGCTCTCCAATTCCCAGTATTGCTCTTCAAAACCGGATTTCCATTGATGTCAACAGAGCCATCTCCAGTGTACAGTCCATTCTGCTTTTTCTGTGACATAGTTCAAATGTGATGAATAAAATAGCATCAACAGTTCTGATATTGGCATGACCAAAATTTCAAGCGTGCTTATATTTTGGATATCTTAATGGAGAAGGAGGTAATATGTCCAAAACCAAAAAGAATGAGGTGCAGTAAGCTTGGTGTCATCAGCTAGCACTATTAAAGCCTTTCTTTTTTTACTTTACACTCTGGGGAGACTGCTCCTTACATTTTACAAGCTCTGAGTAAAATAACTCATCATCATCGAACAACTGATACTACAAAGCAAATAAAAAATCTCATCTCCTCTCTTTCTCTTGGACAAGCCCCAATTCAAGGTGCCTCTTCGATAGAAAGACATGTGAATCATGGTAACAAGTACATTACAATGATTACATCAGCAACTTAAAAGAGAAAAATCCGCCACTAGATCCACCTCAGAAGATGCTAAGATGCACCAGAATCAGCAAAGAAAAAAGTTCTTTTCATGGTACAGAATCAAGAAAGTCAGTAATAGTGAGCATGAAGAGAAAAATTCTGCAATTCATCCCATTTAAACTGAACTGCAACCATTTTGCAACAACCATTCTCCTTCACAGTTAGATAGTGTTTTCCTAGACACCAAACTTCTACAACTGATGTCTTCTACTTGTCACCAGGTCCTCACTGTAGGAAATTATCCAAACCAAAACCTCCTAGTGTTGTCCACGAACTGGCGGTTAGCAGCAATCCAAGTGCCATTTAGGACCTCTATTGCTTTTGACTTCAAAGCTCAATCCGCAATCACAGCAATCACATCAGACGGCATTTGGGAAAAAATTAGACCAACCATTAACTTAATTTCCAAATTATTTGGCAATTTCACTGCTGAAACAAGTTCAAAACTCATCATGACAGCTACTAGCAAAGCACGATCCTCTAAATGAAAAGAAAATGCAGACTTGGCAATATCTATCGACATCTACCCAGAAAGTCCCAGAACACAAAGGAAACCAAGACGCTCATCGCCGATCAACAAAATCGATAACGTTGCGGATACACGTATGACCAATTTCAGGCGTCATTTACACCAGCCAGCTGAATTTTCATTATCGAGTTAAGCTCTTGAGGCTCATAAACTAACAGATTGAGAGAATTTTCACAATCAGTATAAGCAAATTGGAAACACACCCACCACAAACTAACGAAATCTAACCCAAGAAAAAAGAAGCAAGGAAACAGAGAGCACAAGCAGATGGGTGATCAAAAGTCAAAGCAAGAAAAGGAAAAAGGACAAAAAAAGAAAATCAAGATACCTCCGGAAGTCCGTCTTCTAAGAGCAATCTCTCCTCTTCCTGAGAACCCATCTCTCTCTTTCTTCTTCACCAGGCGAGATTCCTAATCCCAACACTGTCAAGAGGACGAAATGAGGAACGGGCACCGAAGCGATCGACAAGGAGATGGATGGATAGAAAGACAGACGCTTTGACAGGGCGATATAAAACGGAAGAATGGAGTATGGGCAAAGAAAAGTATTCACATTTCCCTGACGCAGCCGACGTCGGCGACCGGATTATTTGCGAATTGCGATGAAAAAACTTGACCCGTAAAAAAAATTTGGTATGCGAACGGCGAAGAGGGAAATTGGGAAGGGGAAGAATGGTAGTTGGCAGATGAGTTGGGTCCGTGTCGAGGCAAAGGAGGAGGAAGTCGCATCGCGCTTTCCGAGGTCGAAGATAACTTCTATATTTCCGAGGTTGGTAACTCGGCGGTCCGAAGCAATTCCAAGAGAGAATTTATTGCGGATTTGTTTGCCGCTCCGAAATTCTGTTTCTTCTATTGTTCAATTAATTGTCATGGGGCGCTTATTCAATGTATTTAATTTTCAAAAGTTACAGTAAGAACACTTTTGAATTTCGAGCCAATTTTATGATGCTTTTACGATCCCTTCAAAATTATTCGGATCAGAGAAGCAATTTTGGGGGATTCGGCTTTTTATCAAATTATTCTTTTATTCTTTCCCATCAATCCCTTATTTTATTTAATTGGATTAATACCGCAAAGATTTTCAAACTAATGTACATAAGATAAATTTGCTTCACATTAATTCTTGGACAACCGAAACCTCAAACTAGTATATTTGTGATATTTAAATTTCCTTATCTTTCTTTAAATTTTGTCGTAAAATTACTAAATTAGATAGCATATGACAATAATTCAGATGGTGTGGCACGTTCATGTGAAAATTAATAAACTCTCTCTCTCTCTCTCTCATAGCACTCTAATCCTTATTCATCCTCCTCCTTTTCATTGAGCACACTCCTTCATTGTTGTCTTCGTCTTGATAATTATGCATTGGAGCTCAGTCAAGCATACTTTTATATCTAATAATTTTCTTGCACTCCTTCATTGTCGTCTTCGTCTTCACAATTATGCATTCAAATTTGTTTGAGCACACTTTTATCTCTGATAATATTCTCACGTTCAATTTTTCCGATTGTTTGGACAACTCATCCAAATTATCAAATTGGAATGTTCAATAGTTTCTATTGGAAGTGGTTCAAAGGGAAGCGTGTCATTTTCTAGCTTTATCAACGAAGTTCGTCAAAAGATGATCTAGGGTTATTCGTGAGTTGAGGGAGACATGGAATAAGCCCTATTTGTTTTCAAATCAGGGCTAATTGAAAAAATAAGAAGAGAGAGTTTCAAATTTCATGTGAACTTGTCACGTCAATTGAGTTATTATTATATGTCATCCTACTCAACAATTTTACGGTAATTTTTGACAAAAATTAATGGAAGATAAATGTATCATGTGTGTACCCGTTTATGATTTTTGGTGATCAAAAAATTAGTTTTAGGTAAACTTATCACATGCATAATAATTTGGGGCACTTGTTGATTCAAAAATTAATTTGGATTAAATTTATCATAAATATATCAGTTTCAGTTTTTTTGAAATTTAAATTATAGATACATCAAAGGACATTGATTTCATTATTTTCCATTCCTTTCAGTTACCAATATCCAACCTTCATAACTTAATCCATCATTTCACTTCTTTTTAATTTTCTCTTGTAAATTATATTTTTTACATATCGGACCGACAAAATTTAGTGTTAAGGGATTTATTTACAGTACAAACTCATTTTAATCAAGCGACTTTACATAGCAATAAAAAAAATAGGCCTAACAAAAAAAAATTCAACTTTAGCGGATGTCCTAATTATATCCAAAATTCTCTTTCGTCTCATAAAAAACTTTCAACTTTTATTTCTATTTTAATTCTACCGGCTTAATACCTAAAAACACCCCCAGCTTTAGCATTTGTCTCAATTATATCTAGTGCTTTTGTTTATCTCATAAAAAATCCTTAACTTTTACTTTTATCTCAATTCTACCATAGTTAGCCTTTCATCTATAATCACCATTAGTTAACCTTACATGGTATTTCTACATCGTTAATAAATTACACCTTAGCAAAGTTGATGTGAAAAAATTCAACAACTTCTCTTATGTTGTTTGCTTCCCCCATACATTGCCAAGAGATACAGAGCTACTCAAAACAGCGCGTTTCGAATTCTTACCGACACTCAATAGGCCAAAGAACAGCTAAATGTAGAGATTTGAGTATTTGGACTAACGATCTCAAATTTCATCATCTTTGAAACCTGTTGTTTCAAATTTTGAAGATTCATTAGTAAGTTTGATAAGAAAATTTGAATTACGTAGGATTAACTAATGGTGATTATGGATAAAAGGTTGACTGTGATAGAATTGAGACAAAAGTAAAAGTTGAAATTTTTTTTTTGTGTTACAAAAAATTTTTAAATATAATTAGGACAGATGCTAAAGTATGAAATTTTTTGGTATTAGGATGGTAGAATTGGACAAAAGTAGAAATTAGGGATTTTTTATGAGATAAATTTTTTTTGGATATAATTATGTAGATGCTAAAGTTGAAGGTTTTTTTTTTGTTATCAGGCCAAAAAACGTTAATAATAGAGGACCAAGATTAAGTCGTATTAGCCTTTTACTCTTAATTCCATCGAGGTGCCATCACATTTAAGAAAATAATCAAGCAGCAGCCTAAAAAATCCTAAATATATATATATCTCAATTTTTCTATGGCCTATAAGCATGTTTATTTTTGTAGAAAATCAATGATTTGAAACATAATATTTCTTTCTAAAAATAATTGTTGATATTGCCTACAAAATAAATTAAAGATAACTTTTCCATCGATTACAGATAATTAGGGCCATATTTTTGTAAATATTAATTAATTTTCTTAAACGATACAAGTAATTATTTTAGAGAAATGTCTCCAAATTATTGATTGTATGCATTACGATATAGCACAAAGACCACATCAATATCACACACAAAAGTTTGGTCATGTAAGCAATATCATAATAACATTTTATGATGATAGTAATAGTAGGTGAGACAATGACTCAATTGCACGGACTAAAAGAGTTAGAATACTTAACTATAGAAATCAAGATAGCTATAAACTTGAGTGTACAAGAAAGTTCAAACACCAAATTGCGCTTCCACGAGAGTTACGGGACGATTAAAATATTTCACTTCAGTTTTCTTCAGTCAATTTTATCATTTTTCCCCCTCTTTTTGACGCAATCAATGACGGATTTCTTTTGACGTGTCCTTGAAAAATTTACAAATTTCCGTAAACATGTTTCCTTCATGAAATTCGATGAGCACGCGTCTATTACCATGTTCAATCTTCTTCTTCTTGTGGTCCCTAAACTGATGAATGGTCCATTTTCCCCTTAGAAATGGGAATGTTCAAAGTTAGCTTCGCATTTTGTTATGAATTTAAATTGAACTTGTTAAGTTGAATAACAAGCAGCGACAAGATTACTAGAATATCTTGGACAGAGAAGCAAAATTGACGTTCGCTTTATGTCGCGAATACTGATCTATTCAATCTTTTCCTTTACATTACCATTTTTGTTTTTGTGTAGACATAGGGCCGGGACATCCTCACTGGCTAGGGCAAGGGCATGTGATGCCCTCGCCAAATCTAACGAGGCAAGCAGGTGACCCTCGTCGGCCCTAAGTTTATAGGAAAAAAAAAAGCAAAGAAAAAATAAAAAAAATAAAAAGTTCAAAATATTACTAAAATTGTCCAAGTCAACGCCAGTTGTGTCACGTTAGCACCGGTGGGCCAAAGTTGGTTTGACAGACTAAATTAACACAAATGCAAAAGGTGGGATAATTACCAAAAAAGTTTCTAAACCTATTGCAATTATGCCAATTCGGCTCTATTTTTTTTTTTTTTGCTAATTCAATCATAACCCTTTTGTAATTATTGTCAAGTTAGTCCATTTGGCTGGCCGTTATTGATGTAGATTTTCTAATAATATTTTACTAATAACTTTTTTGAATTTTTGTGATATTTTTTTCTTTTCTCTCGTTTTTTTTTTCACCCAACACTCAGGGCCGACGAGAGTCTCTGGTTGACCCTCATCGGCCTACAGGGTTGGAAAAAAAATAATAAAAAGAAGAGAAAATAAAGAAAAAGAAAATCATAAAAATTTCAAAAAATTATTAAAATATTATTAAGAAATTTACGTCAGTTCGGCCAACTTAATATATTGAATTGACACAATTGCAAAAGGTTTAAGGCTAAATTGGCACAGTTGCAATAGGTTTAATATTTTGTTTTGGATAAGTTTTCTATAAAAAGTTTATGAATGAATTAACAAAATTACAATAAGTTTAGGACTTTTTTGGTAATTTTACCTGTGAAGAAATAAGAAACAATCACCGGTGGCTAAGTTATTTATTCAAGGAATTGGGGGATTACAACTTCAACTCTACAAAAATGTTTCGTGATAAATCAGGCAGTTTTACATATTGCACCCAATACCAAACGCATGGAACTAGCTTGTCATTTTGTTGGAAAAACCATTCAAGATGGACTCGTGAAGCCAACCTGCGGTCCTACAAAGTCAAGAAGGCATTGGAAAAGGAGTTTTGAGTGGAAAAACTTGAATGGGAGTGTCAGATTTGATCTCCATCGAAGCCGATCTTTACCAATCTGAAAATTCAAGGAAATCAAGGTCGCAGATTGCGGCCAATACCGCCAAGACAACAAGTACCGTCGTTCATTAATTGGATTCGTCTATCAGAGGCCATATATATGTCTGTCTATCCCAAATTTCATAGTATTCTACAGTGGGGAAAGTAGTATCCGTAAAGCGGGCTCGAGTCCATCGAACTTTAGTGCAAGTTTCCTTATTTTATTCATGATTGGCATTGTCGAATAGCATGCAATTAGAAAATTCTTTGGAGATTAATTTGGTTCAATTGGGAAAAAAAATGGCCCATGCCTACATGTTGGTTCCATGCAAATCCCTAGACATATAGAAATCGAAATATCTTCACATTCCTCTTAACAAGAGTGACTACCCAATTTTTCGGTTTATGTTAATGTTGGGTTTTTCTTATGATCGTGGATTCTGTTAACTTACGTGGTTAACTCTTAAGTTCTCGATTTGGACGTGATTCATCTTATATTCAAATTATAGCGTCTTTCTTCATAATGAAATTGGAAGCTAAACCTGTCAACATTTAAAGGTGCCATTAGGGTGCTTGTTTAATGAATGAATCACAAGACTTAATTTTTTTACGATATGTGATCAATCTTTGGAAAGTCACAAATGTTTTTATTTAGTAGGGATAGTGAATGACTAAACTTTTCATTTTTGCACAATGAAGAACTTAAGTTTTTAATTTTATTCGAATAAGTAACTCAACTTCCAAAATTAGGCTCAATGTTGTGCTTCCGGTCAATTGAGAGTATGTCACTTGATTTTTACTGAGATGGACTAACCAATTAGGTTGAGCCAATGACTGTGGTAAAGTTGTGTAATGCCCCATTTTAATAGTTTTAAATAATCCGAAAAAAGAAGAAATGAATTAGAAAGCTGATTGGGCCATATGGATCGGGGTGCGATTGAAATAAAGGCATTAATTTATTGATGGGCCACATCAAGAGACAGAAGCTACGGCCCAATTTCAATTTCGGCTGAACTTAATTGGACCCTTGCAGCCCATAACGTGATCCTATTTTGGCATCTGGGCCTCGTCGATTGTGAAGGCTTGACTATGGGGTTTCGAAATTAAAGTGGCCAGCCCAGGCATGTGGCTGACTTTTATTCCAATTACCGTCCGGGCCTAGCCACGAGCCCACGAGATTTCTTTTTCGGCTCAACTGCTGCCTTGAGCAGTCCAGTGCCCTGCACATAAAGCAAAAGCTCTCTTGAGCTCCTCTCCTTTTGGGGCGGCCTTGTTAGAGCCAGTGGCCCAGCATCAAGCCTCCTCCTCCTCTGTTTTTCTAGGTTCCTCATGGATATCGCCGAGAGGAAGTTTTCTTTCTCTCTAATATCACTTCTTGGGGAGTCACCTTCTTCGTGTGCGGCCGAACGCGAGAGCATTTTTCGTCAGCGAGGGGAGACATCTTCGACAAATTCGGCGAGCTCAAGGTCTAGACGTGCGACAAACTTCAGGCGAGTTAACTCTCTAACTCCTCTACTAAAGTTACTCAATGGGGGAAATCGGGAACGTAGAGCGCAGAGGTGATTCTTGGGCGAGGCATTGTTAGGTAGTTCTCTGTTTTGGAACTGTAGGCCGTAGAACATTGAGGTTACTGTAGTATATAACAACAAAGAGATGGGTGAGACTAAAATTTTCGAGTTTAGGCGGAGGTAGTGCAAGATGGTCGCATCGAGCATGGAACAGAGGGTGATATAGGTCAAATGGAGGATTTTGGGGACGTTGGTTGAGGCGTAGGCTTGAGAAACAGGAGGACTTGAGGAAATGATCTTCGGCTATGGGGAATACGGGTTGCTGGTGCCGAACCTGGGCTGTGATTCTTGTCCTTCTAAGAAAGAGGATTGTACAGTGCAAGTCAAATGGAGGACTCGGGAGTGCTAGGCTAGGGTGTAGATTTAGGAAACTATGAGACTTTGTGGGAATCATTCTCGGCAGAGATGGGTAAGACGCCGAGAGAAAGAGAGAGAGAAGAAACAGGGAGAGTTTTCTCCATTTTGCTGATGTTGTGACCTGTCATTTAAGGTCTCAATGTGGAGTTAATCTTCATTGATTCTATGAAGATGCCCAGGTTGAAGAGACGGTGGAACGCACTCCAAGGGAAAGATAAGCGAGTTTAGTTTTTGTTCTGTGAGATATGGCTTTAGTGGGGTTAAGTAAGGTTGAGAAAAAGGGGAAGAGCATGTGAACTTAGTGGAGAAAGTTATCAAGTTAGGAGGAAGAGGACTAGTCTGTGTTAGTATTGCAAGCATTGAATGGTTAGGTAAATAGTTTACCTCCGCTGTATTAGAAGGTCACGGTTAAACCACTAATGGTTAATTTGAATGCGTCTCATACTTAAGAAAAACGTCTTTCCTACGAGTGGAAACAACCAGAATTTGATATATGCTTAGCACAATATGCTATAGTAGCGATGAGAGAATCTGCTATTGAGAGTTTTAGCATGACATGACATTAAGCATATAACAATCATGTTCTCTAGCATGGTCTAGCATTGACATGGAAGTGGATCAATTCGGGTCTGTAGGCACGAGCTTTGTGCTTGAATATATTATACCCCATGGAGCTTATGGAAAGGCCCTGCTGTGTGACTGGATAGTCTTGCTGTGTGACTAGGCTGGTCTCTGAGGCAGGACGAGACGATATCGAAATTACATGACTGAAATTGTCGGGTCATGAAAATAACGATTAACATGCTTCGTGTTCATATAGTCATGATCATATTTCATAGCATGACACACTTTCATGTTACTATTTATGGTGCGTCCCAGTTGATCGACAAGCTCTAACTATTTAGAACCCGAATGCTTATCTGTCTCATCGTTGCTCGTGCATCTCATTGGATAGATTAGTCTGTGTTTTAGAGATTTAACTTGCTAAGATTTTTATCTCACTCTGTTGTTGTTAAAATTTTTATAGGTAAGTAGCATGGTGCAGGCTGATGAGTAGTGGAGTTAGTAGTTGGGTCAGCGATGGGAGACTTTTGAGAGGGACTGCAGTCCTCGATTTTTGTATCGTGGATAGAAACCCTGGCGATTCTTTTTTATGCCACTCAACGTGTTTCCTAAATATATATAAAATGAACCTGATGTTTGTTGGCTATAGATAAATGTAGTACCGTGCTTTTATTTGTTTGCTTGTTATCTCATTTAAAATTTAAAATGTCAAGCCGATAGTATACGCGACGAACTTGGGGCACCACGGGTTTGACGACGGATTGCGGCCACGACAAGCTGGATTTGTTCACATTGACAGTTGCGATGCTAGGTCAGGTAGTGGTAGTCACGACTAGTGGGGGAAAATTACCAACAATGTCATAAACCTATTGTAACTATGTCAATTCAGTCGTAAACTCTCTCTCTTTTTTTTTTTAATTCAATTTAAAATTTTTACAATTATGTCAATTCAGTCCAATCGGCCTTCCGGCAACATAATATTTTAATGTTATTTTATTTTATTTTTCCTTCCCTCTTCATTTTTTTTTCTAGCTGGCGAGGTTGAGCCTCACCCGGCCAAGTGCACATTTAAAGATTAATTAACAGCAATTAATTAACAGCAATTAAAATTCACATCAATATCTTCCGTTTGCGTATATGACAGAGACCGAGTCACATTTGAAAATTAAGTGAACAGATAAAATTCCAAGTACCTAATTGTACAATAAGTGAGAGTTCAAACACTTTGTCGTGTGACCTCTATTAAATATGCTCAACCATTGAAAACTCGTGTCATTACCCGAGAATAGAAAACCCTATCAGATTTGCATGGTGACAAAATATTGGACAAGTGTGCTTAAAAGATACAGTAGGATTTCTCACGTCACCAAGTGCATAAAGCCGCCTACGTCGAAGCCACTTGTTACTCGAATTTTGACTTCTCTTTTACCTAGCCTGTGAGGTTAGAGGACACTTCGTCATATGGGTTTTACCCAAATCTTGTGTTTGAGAAACAGAAAGAAAAAACCCCTGCCCATATCATGCTTACCCAAAGCTGCTTCACCAACTTTTCTACTAAGATTGCGTTTGTTTCAGTCAATCGAATGACTTGAAATTTTTTTTTTCCTTAAAGATGATTGCTCGTATTACTTACAAAAATAAATGAAAAGAATATCCTCATGATGAAAATATTTTTCATTAATGACTTTAAGCGATATAGGCAATTATTTTTGAAAAATATTATCATCATTCATTTATTGAGAAACAAATGAAGCTTAATACTCTATCAATAGTTTTTCTTGCCTACGACTGTTTTCTCCATGTCACTTTTCATCCTCTTAGTTTTCTTCCGTGCACTCCTTTCAATAATTTTTTTATTTTTTTTATTTTTTTAAATTAAAAATTTTTAATTATTTCTCTTTATTTTTATTTTTCCCTTTAAACTTTGGGTTTCAGCCGGTCGCCAGGCACGGTGACGGCTGGCGGATCCTGATGATCTCGGGTTCAACCAAGGCCGGTGAGCCCCGAGCTCGCCAGATCAAGATGCCGCCAATCATTGCGGAAGAGTCCACGTTTTGCATTTAAGGACGCCACCCAGGGATCCGCATCTTGATCTGGCCACATGAAAAATCTTGACACAATCTCATAAGCTATTTCTGACCACGACATCTCAGAAGGGTTCTCCGTCGTCCTCGCCCAGAAAATCTTGAAAAAGCAGGAGAAATCACCCCACGCACATCTGTTTCTGCAAAGCAGAGAACCAACCACTGGAGGTGTGAAATGGCTCGTGGGATTTGTGTATGGGCAATCATCTAATCATATTTCCTAACTTTTCAGTTTTATATTTTTGATGAGACTGCCCGAGGTTTCTCGTTGGCTTTACGCGAGCTTGAGACTCGCCGGCCTCGTGTGAGCCCGCGATCATCAGGACTAGCAGAGCTTCGAGCTCACCTACGGTTGATCGCTGGCCATCCCCGTGGCCAGCGAGAGGCCAAAACCAAAAGTTAAAGAAAAAAAATAAAAACATAAAAGAAGAAAAGAAAAATAAAAAAAACAGTATAAAAGAAAATGAATATAAACGAATTGAGAGAGCAAAGAAATAAGGAAAATATTTTTCTTTTCTCAAAAAGAGGAAAATATTTTCCTCAATTATGAAAGAGTTTTTCTATCGATGAAAATTATTTTCCCAAATTAACTCGTTTTTCGCGAACAAAAGACTGAAAAATCCGGAAAATATTTTTTTGAAAATTGTTTTCTACATGGAGGGTAAGTTATATCTTGTATTCATGGCATCGAAACCCTTACCCTAATTTTGTACACAGTTTTGTTATCTATTCTTGGGACTTTACGTCCGCATGTTGAGCAAAAGTAAGAGCTAATAGAAACGTCACGAGACCGAAGTCCTGCATTGTTCACACCTTGGTCCTTCCAGACTCCCAGTGCCACCAACCCCACGATCGCAATCCCTTCCAACTGAACAATAGGAGGAACCGACGGGTTCACACGCATGAGTGGGAGACATTGGACAGTTATAATTACCCTCTTGAAGGCACAAGGCAAGCTCACGAACCCTCCAATTTTCTTCCACGTAGGGTTTTCTCAACCACCCCACTATTCCAAGACCTATCACCTTTCTTCACTTCCCTTCCTTCTCCATGGCTTGAGATGTGTGTATATAATGAGTCATAGTCCTAACATTCTCTCCACAACACCAACTTACAAGAGCAGAGTCCCAGGGTAGAGAAGGTTGTCACGTGCGACCCCCAAATACAAGAATGGCTCACAACTCTCACGTTGCCATGTTTGTGCCCTTGTCCATCTTGATGGTCCTGGTGATTTCGAATGGCTTCATTCGGGTAGCAAGCGCGGCTGGAGAGTGCGGGAGGACCCCATCCAGTCGGCCGCTGCCAGCCTGAGCCCTTGCCTGGGTGCAGCCAGAGACGCCCGGGCTAAGGTCCCGCCTGCCTGCTGTGCCAAAACCAACGCGCTCATCCGCACTGCTCCTCGCTGCCTCTGTGCCGTCCTGCTCTCTCCTCTGGCGAAACAAGCTGGGATCATGCCGGGCACGGCTATCTCCATCCCCAAGAGGTGCAACATTAGGAACAGGCCCGCTGGGAAGAAATGCGGGAGTGAGTATAAGCATCCTATACCTAACGGTCCACTAAAGTAAATACTTATAACAATCATATGTCATCCAAGATTAACAATTTTTTTTGTCTTTTCTTTTCCCCTTCATTTAATAACTGCAGGATATACTGTCCCGTGAGTGACAAATACTGAGCCCGGCCCAATCCAGGAGGAGGACGTTAATCAAAGTAATGGCCTGAGAAAGCTAAATAAGATTTGCCCATGTAAAGGGTCATTCTCTGTTTAATTGGCCCTGGCCCATTTATGGCATTATCTATGGTAACTCTGTATTTTGATGGAGCTGCACCACTGGAGCTGCGAGCTCATTTCGGTATGCCTTAATAATACATCGTTTTCCCATGATATTTCCTTTCTTGGTTCCCAATGAAGAGAAAATCTGTAACTTCCCTTTTTTAGCAGAGAGTTTGCTCGTCCCTTTGCGTGCCAATAATTGCTCATATAAAATTGTTTTGCCTATGTGGAGTGAAAATAAGTGTAGGTAGATCGGAACTAGTTTGGGCAAAAATATGTAGGTACAATGTCCAAATTAGTCCATGTACTCTTATCCAATATTCAATTGGTCCTTGAGCTTTTTAAAATTTTTTTTGTTCAAACGAGAATTTTCATTTCATATGAAAGTGGAACATATCTTCAAGACAAAATGCAAATCCGTCAAAGCAAGTAAATCTGAAAAATGAATCAACTTAGTATAGCTTGCATAGTCTCGCTTATTCCACAAAGACAGACTTGTCATAATTTCAAAGCATAATTGGCAACTAATCACCGAATCTCACATCATCATTAGTGATGAGCACACACCGAGATTTCCCTTTCTAGTAGCTAATGCTTTGCCAAAAGGTGATGGGCACCTAGGTTTGGCGAACCCTAGCAACATCACCATAAAGAGACAACAACTACACCAACAAGTTGAAAGAGCATAGAAAAAGCTTTGTAAATCCAGATCAATAACTAAATCGGAATAGAACAACACCCAATCTAGATCTAATTCTAAATCAGGAGACAAGCTTCAGCAAAGATATTCAGTTGATCACAAAATCACTTTCAAATAAGCCCACTGATGAAGAGTAGAGGAGCCTCAGAGACTTGCAGAGCACTCGATAAACTGGAGCAAGCATCCAGAGCTGAAGCGAGCGAGCAAATTTGAAGAGAACAAATTCTTTTGAAGCACTCACACTTCGATCTTTAGAGCTCACAAGGCAAAAAACTCTATTTTCGTGGAGGATGTCCATCGCGTCATCCACAGAATCAAAGAAGAGGTTTTAAAGATGGAGAGAGAGAGATCCCTGTCTCCCTCGAGATTGTGGCTCTAGGCGGCGGCTTGGAGAGAATCCTTGAGGGAGAGAGGAAAATTTTTTGCTTCCTTGAGCTTTGATTCTGGCGAAATTTGTGTTTGTTCTCTTCCAATGACATCAATTTAGTTTTTGAAATCAGTTTGATCCCTCGATCCTTAAACGGCCACTGATGAGGGCTATGGCCATCGCCAAGACCAGATGAAGGTTGGTTGGCCCTCATGAGGTCCTTTCGACATACCACGCGAGGGCACTCTGTCGCATGCTCCTGGCAAGGGCTTGCCAAAAAAGCTAGGACGGCACCCTGCAGCCTTCTGTGGAACCGGTGCAATGTGCATGGAGGGGAAACCATGTGTTTTTGGGATCTTGTCAATCTCAAAAATTTGCTTAGTAATATTAAAAAAAAATCGATCCAATTTTCTAATCAATCCCATTTTTGCTTTTATTTCTTTTTTCAAGTTTTAACGACGTGGGTACAGCCACAGCAGCAAATGCGACTAACAAGCATGGCTGACTTGGGTTGTCGTGTCGAAGAGCGAATGCATGTATATAATTGTACAGAAAAAAAGAAAAAGGAAGAAGAATGTTTAAGTACGTGGAGAGGAAATGAATGCATGTAAGAACCAGTTTAGGAATAAATTTAATATGTAGAAAGATAAGAGATCTTCTACTTTAGACTGTTATATATGGCCTATGTAAACTAGGAGGTCTTGTCCATTCTTCTACTGCGTATCAGTACCATTCGGCTTAGCACAAGGCGTGGGCTCTAATGAAATTTTCAGAAAAAAGCACGAGACTAATGGGCCCGGCCCATTTATGGCATTATCTATGGTAACTAAAAATTATGTATTTTGGTGGAGCCGTTAGCTCATTTTATTAACCCTAAGTAACAATCCTTTTCCATGATATTTCCTTTCTTGGTTCCCAATCAATAGAAAATCTCTAATTTCCTTTTTGGCCAAGAATTTGCTCTTCCCTTTGCGTACTAATTGCTCATTTAAAATTGTTTAGACTACGTGGAGAGAAAATAAATGTATGCAGATCGGAACTAGTTTAGGCAAAAATAGGTAGGGACAATGTCCAAATTAGTCCATGTACTCTTATCCAATATTCAATTTGGTCCTTGAGCTTTGATTCAGCCAAGTTGGTCCTTGTTCTCTTTCAATGATGTCAATTTTGTCTTTGAAATCAATTTAATTTCTCAATCCTTAGATGGCCACAGATGAGAGATGTCGCCCTTGTCAAGACCAGACAGAGTTTGATTGACCCTCATGAGGTCCTTTCGACACACCGCGAGGGTGCCCTATCGCCTGCTCATGGCGAGGGCTCGCAAATAAAGCCAGGACGGCACCCTGCAGCCTTTTCTAGAACCTATGCAATGTGCATCCTTTCTCTTTTCTTTTTTGTGATTTTTTTTTCTGTTTTTGCCCCTATTTCTCTTTTTTCAAGTTTTAATGATGTGGGTAATGGCGCGTACAGCCACTGCAGCAAATGCGAATCGCATGCATGGCTGACTTGGGTTGTTGTGTGAAATGCCAATCAGATCAAATTGATTTCAAGGATTAAATTGATCTCATTAGAAGAGCACAAGGGCCAATTTGGCCACAAACAAAATTCAAGAACCAATTGACCATTGGATAAGAATATAAGAACAATTTTTGACATTGTCCTAAATTGCACTGATCGAATTAGTACTAGTGAAAGAGCGAGTGTTTTGACTATGTGGAGAGGAAATATATGCATCCAAGAACCAGTTTAGGAAATAAACTTAATATGTAGTAAGATTAGAGATCTTCTACATTAAGGATTATTATATATGGCCTATGCAAACTATCATAGTAGAGATCTTGTCCATTATGTTACTACATATCAATATCATTTGGGTCGGCATAAGGGGGTGGGCTCTAATAAAATTTTTAGATGAAAGAGTGAGCTTTAAAGGCTAAAATATCTACACATCTAACTACTAAATAATCTAATAACCGTCGGAATGGATTCAATTAATAGTTGGTACTTTCCTAGAATATTTACTAAATTGCACAAGTTGGTAAGTATCTAGATAAGCTCAACTGTCTGGAATTGTGAAGATGGAGCCATGGAGGTAACTGGGTCATCATGCAGAAATAAAGTGGGGTTGGAAAAACAGTGAAGTGATCCAATGAATTACGGCATACGGGAACCTTCAGCTGACCGAAAGTCAACGACAATGTCTTCGTTTTCTTCGGGAAGTGACAAGCTATGTAGCACGGACACCAACACACACACCTAAGAGAGGTGTCTCTTAGATGTGTGTGTCGGTGTCGGACACGCGTCGGACACCGACACTCATCCGACACGCGGGGGACACGCGTCCGACACTCGTTGATTGCGTGTCGGGATTTCGACACTCGGTCAACCCGTGGGACACGCAGCCGACATGCGTGTCCAGCGTGTCGGATACGACCATTAAAAATAAAGAAAAACTTTTGGAACCTTGCCGGTTTTGAAGTGGTCACGGAAGTGTGTGCAATGAAGGAGAAGTTCATTAGATAGAGCTCGAAATCCATAGAAAAAAGGAAAAATAAGGAGATCTTTTAGACTTCTTGATTTCCATTGTGCTCGGGAGCTCTAAAAATTTATGTCGATGGAGCGTTCATGGAGGAAGAAGCTGATGGTGCGGTGGCATGGGTATGCAGAGACTCCTCTGGGCTGTTGGTTGAAGGAGCAGCGAGGTCTGTGAAGCTCGATTTCTCCTTCATGCCGAAACCCTAGCTCTGTTGGATGCTTTGAAGTGCTTGAACTCACGTGAATTTGCAGACACAGTGGTTGAAGAGATAGATTTGGAGTCAGACAGTATCTATTTGGTCAAAATGCTCCAAGGCATAGATATAGTCTCATGGGAAGTACGAGCGTTGATCAAGGAGTGCTCAGACTTGTTTTCAAAAGTAAAAAGTTACGGCTAACCAACTGTGCACAGACCCAAAACAAGATTGCAAATTGGGTTGTTAAAGCGCAATTTCATAATACTCTCCCACTTGACTCGGTTTTTAACCCACCTCAAACCCTTTGAAATTTGTTATGCTCGGAAGCACATATGATATTCTTTTTGATTTTATAATATGAATGAAATGACTTTTTTGACAAAAAAAAAAGCTCCTGAGTTTATCAAACTTGACATAAATAGAAACTTGCCCTCTTCGATTCGAATTAATGTATATGACACATGTTTTGGCTTAGTTTATTATTTTTATATTTAAAAATATATTTAACACAACGTGTCCTCGACGTGTCGGAATTTTCTATTTTTGAGAAATGCCATGTCGCCGTGTCGTGTTGTGTCGTGTCACGTGCTGGTGTTGGTGTTAGTGTCCGTGTCCATGCTACATAGGTGACGAGAGGTGGCAGGAGCTCTTTATCTCTTATGCGAACGTCGGACGGATGCTTCTTTAATGTATTGTGGGGTAGGTGAATCGAGTTCTACAGGCAATGCATAGTGTAGATCATGAAGAACAAAGGTGCGTCTCAATATTCATTCTTTCTGAAACGAAAGTTGGCGTGTAAGAAGAGAAGTAGTTAGCAGGAATGATGCTTTCATCTATACAGCTGCACTGTGTATTTGGACAATTGAAAACAAAAGGCTACATGCACCTTTATTCTTCCACACAATATCTATTACACAAAACAAGTGTTCGAACAATAAAATAAACAAAATAAAAAAAAAATATCAAACATCAGATTTATGTGGTTCAGTCATAGAAACCTACGTCTGATAAGAAAACCCTTAATTGATTTTGAAGTTGACAAAACAATCTATATTCTCTAATATCTAAATTAATGCAATAAAATACTATTTTGTAGATTATCCTAAAGTATATTTGATTGTTAAAGAATAGTTACACATGAATCTGGTAAAAGATACTCAGACACTGTTTTAAGAAGCTTAGACGATATCGCAAATCTCAAGCTCATATGGAGTATTTCATATGCACCGTTCAAATTATCGTGAGATACTTTTGAGATAATATATATGAGACATTATATTATCACAACTACTATCTATTAGGGAAAATCCCTTATGATATTTTGAAGATGGAAAAATAATCAAAGGCTACTACTGTGTTTATTAGTTGAGCAAAACCAGGTGAGAGAATCACATGCCGTTATACATATGTTGTATTAATAGAACATTCAAAGGTTATGAGTTATCTATCAATAGTGAACAAGGCATTGGGCATAGAGGTATCTACATGCTAGAGGTACCTAAGTAGAAGATGAACAAGCCTAGAACGAGAAGTTTGATAAACTTGGAAGGACCTTGGATAGGTGAGCAAGCCTAGAATGGGAAGTTCAGTAAAACTTGGAATGACCTCAGATAGATGAACAGGGAAGTAGAGCCGCAATTGTCAATATGCTTGAAGGGACTAGATGATGGAGCTTAAGATACTGCATCGAATTTATGTATCTGAAGTTCTAGATATTGCATTTGATAAAAGAAGTTTATATTGACCTTAGTTGAATGTTCAAACTCAAGGTAAGAGTATCACATATATGTTTTTGAAGGGGTTAAATCATGTTATCCGGATTAAGTGAAGTGTCACTTTTATAGCTTCAACCACACCATTGAATGAAGACTTATATGCGAACATCAACGATGATTCAATCAATATCAAACTCAATGTTATCTTTGTTCATATTCTGAAGATTGGTTTCGTTTATGAAGACCGTTAAGATATAGCGAAGTATTCAAATATAGAAAATTGCTTATGTTTCTGAAGTTTGTTTATGAATTTCTAAAGATTATTTAGAAGCTGCGAGATATATTGATTCCAAATTCTGAAGACCCATAGCTGACTAATGTTCATTATTGTTGAGATATTTATGGAAGTTTGTAATTTTTGATGACAAGATTATTGTGACGTCCCGAAATTTCAAGATCTGTAAAAAAAAAAAAAGAATAATATTGAATTTTCGGATTAAGAGACAAAAATTGGACGCGATTTTATTTTTATCGAAAAGAGGATTTTTGAGAAAAATATAGAAATTTCGATCTGCGAATTCAAGCAGATTCAGTTGCGTTGTAAAATTTAGGATCGAAATCCCTCGTGCTCAAATTCTAGCCCCGAAAATTTAATTTTCGGATTCAGTCGTTTGTGCCAAATGACCCATCAGACCTAAAATATCAAATTACCATTTTGTCCTTAGATATTATCCATATAAGCCAAAAATCATAAATTTTGATCTGACCGCGGGGCCCATTGGTCAAACCCCCCCCCTCTCTCTCTCTTTTTCCTTCCTATTTTGCGCGCCCTCTCTTCTGCCCACATCTTCCCCCATTTTTTTTTAAAACCCACTTAATATCTCTCCTCTTTCCCCCACTTTTCCCTTTGACCATTGACCCAACCTCTCTCTCTTTTCTCTTCTGCGCACGCCCACTTCCCCATGCCTCACCATCACTTCATTTTTTTTTATTATTTCCTTCTCACCCACTTATTCTCTCTCCTTTCTTCTTCTCCTTCTTTCTCACCCGACGCCATCTTCCCCTTCTGCAACTCGCCGACGCCTCCTCCTCTGCCCGAGTTGCAACCGCCACCGCCACCGCTTGCTGTTCATCCCCTCGTTGTTGCTTCTCCTCGCCTCCGCTGGTCGTCCGAGCTCCGTCGCAGCTCATCTCCGCCTCACGTCGCCCGCTCCTTTTCCCTGCAGATCGGACCCGAGACCCACCGACGCGGCCACCACCTTGCTCTGCCCGAGCTCACCTCGATGAACAGCCACCAGTCATCGTCCCGTCGCCGCTGAGCTCAGGCAACGCCCTTGACTACCCCTGTCTCGCCCCATCGGCCCGGACCCGAGCCACCCCGAGCCGAGACCCATTCTCTCTCTCTCTCTCTCTCTCTCTCTCCTCTGTCCGTTACCCTGTTGAGCTCGTAGTCCGTCACGGTCAACCTCGCCCATCGCCCGAGCTCGCCACCAGCTCCCTCAGTACTCGGTTGAAACCCATCCTCGGCAGCTCGGCATTGTCTTCACGGCGGCTCCATTCAGAAACGCAGCAAGGACAGAGGTGAGTTGCTCCTCTAATCTGCTACCTAATCCTGCGAATGTGAGCCGAGAACAATGTGCTGAATTGTAGGTAGCCGGCGGTTGGTTTATTCTCAGTTTAGACGGGCATAGTGCAGTGAATTCAACCCTGGGCATGTTTAGTAGGGGTTTCAACTGAACGTCTTTGGTTGAAAAAGGGCAAAATCTATCGGGCACACTAATGGGTTTTGATTGACTGTGACTATGGAGGTTGGCGTCAAGCTTAAAGGGTAAATCCATAAGCTTTTGGGTGCGTGGATGTGTGAGAATCCCGAGATGAAGTTGTACAATCTAGTTGCAGTGAGATAGATGGAAGGTATGAAGAATTAGAGTGTCTTAGCCATGGGATGTAGAGGCTCTCTGTTTGTTGAATTTCACGAGAGGACATGGGTTTATGAAGAAGAAAGTAAATGAATGTGTAAAACAAGACAAAATGGTGAACCCATAACAGTGGGTTGAGAGTGAAACCGTAAGGGCGGTCTGGTGGGAGAGAATTGGAATTGAATGAAGTTTCTTTTGGAGGGACACGAAGAAATTCTACGGACTGTTTTGCGGGTGGTGGAATTGGAATAAAAATAATAATAATATTTAGATGCACGAAGAGTCTCGGGTTTCACGAGACTAAGTAAGATTAGTCAAGATGTCCTGTTGGTCGGTGAACGTCTAGTCGTCGTATACGAATACGAAAAAACGTTACAGTTAGTGCTAGGCTCGTTTCACTTAACTTTTTATTTTGGTAGCATTAGCGGCGGTCGTTTTGTGATGTGGATAACAATTGAATTTGTTACTTTAGAATGCTGCATGTCGTATCATATATCTGAGTTTGCGAACGGTGATATGGATTCAAATATTGTGAGTTGGGCCGATCGCGGCTTGCGGATTTGAGCAAGACGCTCAAATTTATACCCCATGGAGTGTTATGGGAAGACCTGCTGTGGGTCTGGGTGGCCTGCTGTGTGACGGGCCGGGGTCTCTGAGGCGGTAAGAGACAATATCGTAATTAAATGATGTGTTTATAATCATTTGAAATAGTAATAACTATCACTTTACTCGTACGTCTGAATGTATTGCATAAGATCCCTAGCAAGAATTTATTCACGATGATTGCTAGATTCCTGATGCTAGATGGTATAGTTGTTTCTTATGTTCGCATTGGTTGAATTAGTCGGATATTAGAGAGTTAACTCACTGAGTTTATCTCACCCTATTGTTGTTGAAATTTTTAGGTAACATGGCTAGCCCTCAACCATATCGTACAAGATACTGCTACGCATTTTCGGGAGCGTAGCACTCTGTTTTCCTTGGCATGGGCTAGTTTCAATTTGTCGTTGTCTGGTGGTTGGGTCTTTGCAGTGGGAGTTTTTGGGTACAGTCTGCTCTGGACCGGCTGTTTATATCGGTATAAGGGTAGGGGAAAGGTAAATTTTGATTGCCTCCATATCATCTCAAGGTGTAATTACAAAACAGGAA